>JAQFYC010003538.1:0-20404 GCA_034694165.1 Tomocerus mixtus
TGTCAGTTTATTTACATGGTTGTTTTCACGGGAGGTAGTACAACTAGTAGTGTAGTGTGAATTATTGTGAATGAAGTGAGTGTTATATTATGTTAGTGTAATGTATTGTATTGTATGCAACCAATCTAATGCGCACAGCCAAGCCACAGCCACAAGACAATAATAAGTTTGCACAGAAATGTCTACTGTGTTGTGTAGAAGTTGTGTTTGTGGCTGTCCTGTCCTGTCGCCGTCACGGAATGAATTATGACTTATGACACCAATTGCAATAAGGACTGTCTTGTAAATTTGGAATGTTTGGTTTGGTTTGCAGGAGCTATGGCTTACACCGGAGCGTCGCATCAAGGCGATGCACCCAACATCCATTCAAGGAGTCGAAGACATGATTTCCTTAGGCGATCTACATGAAGCCGGCATCCTCCGTAATCTTCTCATTCGCTACAATGAGAACCTCATTTATGTGAGACAAATGCTTTTTAATTACACACTCTGCACTATATATACTATAACCTATAAGCTAGTCAATGAATTTATAATTATTTACAAGGTATATATACACTTGTGCTATATAACTACTATTATAATGCTCTCCGTCTGAGCTTAAAGCTTAAATGAATCTCTTGCAGTTAATGTGCATGACGAATTCATAATCAATCTGTCATTTAAAATTATACGCTAGCTTCTCAACTACCGTTAGCCTTAAGTATGTAATGACAATATCTTGTGTCTTGATACCTTTCTACAGGTATTTAGTATGCACTGTGCTTCATTATTACCTACATAAATAAATACATAACAGTTTTAATTGTAATTTGTAATTACCATGTTCTTACCTACATAAATATTTAAGTACATCGTTAACAGATTAGGAATGTTGCGTTAAATTAGTCAGGTTGTGTAAAATATGTTTATTTATTGATGTAATGTGCTAACTGGACTGATTTTGATTTGCAGACTTACACCGGATCCATTTTAGTAGCTGTAAACCCGTACCAAATCCTACCGATTTATACAGCAGAGCAAATAAAGCTGTACAAAGACAAGAAAATCGGGGAACTCCCTCCGCATATATTTTCCATTGGCGACAACAGCTATGGGAATATGAAGAGGTTTGGCCAGGACCAGTGTATTGTTATCAGCGGGGAAAGTGGAGCAGGGAAAACGGAGAGTACGAAACTTATCTTACAGTATTTGGCTGCTATCAGTGGGAAACACTCGTGGATCGAACAACAAATTCTTGAAGCTAATCCTATTCTTGAAGGTTAGCTATTATTAACATTTACACGTAACTATTTGATATTTCTAGTTTATTATAAAGGTAATTTTAATAATTTTTGCAGCTTTTGGAAATGCCAAAACCATCCGAAATGACAACTCGTCTCGTTTCGGAAAATATATCGATATAAATTTTAGTAAAACTGGAGTCATCGAAGGGGCCAAAATAGAACAGTATTTACTGGAAAAGTCTAGAATCGTCTCACAAAATACGGATGAGAGAAACTACCACATATTTTATTGTATGCTTGCGGGACTTAATAAAGAGGAGAAAGCCAAACTAACACTTACAGAACCAAATAACTACCGATACTTGACTGGAGGAAAATGTATTACTTGCGAGGGACGAGATGACACTGCGGAATTCGCCGATATTCGCTCTGCTATGAAAGTCCTCATGTTTTCCGATGCCGAGATTTGGGAAATTCTAAAAGTCTTGTCTGCTCTTTTACATATGGGAAATATCAAGACTAAGGCGGCGGTCATAAGTAAGTGGACCATAATATTTTATGCAAATTATAATTAGGTTTGTAGATTAAAAAAGGAGGAAGACACATCTCTAATCATTTTTTTATTACAATCGCAGATAACCTCGACGCGACAGAAATTTCAGATACTTCCCACGTGGAAACGTCCGCCAGTCTTCTAGGAGTCAATAGAAAATCGTTAATTGAAGCCTTAACAACTAAAACGATATTCGCCCATGGAGAAACTGTTGTTTCGACAATGTCCAGGGAACAGTCAGTAGATGTCCGGGACGCATTTTCCAAAGGAATCTATGGCCGCCTTTTCATTTGGATCGTATCGAAGATAAACGCAGCTATCTTCCATCCTCGGGCAGGATCACACACATCTATTGGAGTTTTGGATATCTTCGGATTCGAAAACTTCGACAACAACAGCTTCGAACAATTTTGTATTAACTATGCTAACGAGAACTTGCAGCAGTTCTTTGTTCGTCACATTTTCAAATTAGAACAAGAAGAGTATAATCTAGAGGGAATTAATTGGAGACACATTGAATTCATTGACAATCAGGATGCTTTGGATTTAATCGCCATAAAACCCTTGAATATTATGAGCTTGGTCGACGAAGAGTCAAAATTCCCAAAAGGTTGGACATATTTTCTATTAGAATACAATATGAACAGATAACATATTGAAACATTTGGTTTGCTAATGGTAATTTTTTAAAATTAGGTACTGACACTACCATGTTGGCCAAAATGCATAAAACGCATTCTGCAAATCGTAACTACTTAAAACCAAAATCGGACATAAACGCATCTTTTGGCTTCAACCATTTTGCTGGCGTCGTTTTCTACGATGCAAGAGGATTCCTTGAAAAGAATCGTGACACTTTCAGTGCAGATTTGCTCCAACTCATTGAAATTTCCAGTAATAAATTCATTCAAATGTTGTTCCATGATGATATATCCATGGGACATGAAACCAGAAAGAGAGCTCCGACTCTTTCATCCCAGTTCAAAAAGTCACTTGATGCATTGATGAAAACTTTGGGAAATTGTTCCCCATTTTTCATTCGTTGTATAAAACCAAATGAGCTGAAGAAACCTATGGTAAAATATTAACACTTTCGTGTATTTACATATTCTTGGTTGCAGTTTGGCATTTGTTTATTTATTTATGTTTTTATACAGGTGTTCGACAGAGAACTTTGTTGCAGACAACTTCGGTATTCCGGAATGATGGAAACCATCCGAATTCGAAGAGCAGGTTACCCAATTCGTCATACCTTCCGAGAATTCGTTGAACGTTATCGTTTCCTCATTAGTGGTATCCCTCCATCACATAAGGTAAGGCTATCATTCACAGAAGATTCAAATAATATCAACTTGTAGTAAGGACACTGTTATTATATGTTTGTAAATTTTGTTTACATAGACCGATTGTAGAGCAGCCACTTCAAGGATTTGTCAAGCAGTTTTGGGGAAAACAGACTACCAACTCGGAAAAACAAAAGTATTCCTTAAAGATGCCCATGATTTATTCCTCGAACAAGAAAGGGATCGAGTCCTTACCAAAAAGATACTTATTTTGCAAAGAAATATTAAGGCTTGGTAAGGCAATCCTTAGAATACCTAAATACCTAAGCCTGAAATTCGCTCCGATTTACCTTTTCCATTCTACAAAAATGCTTTTACATTGCAGGTATCACCGTCGTCGGTTTAAGAGAATGCGAGCTGCAGCAATTGTTGTTCAAAGACACGTTCGTGGTTATTTACAGAAGAGACGCTATCAGAAAATGCGTACAGGCTACATGCGACTTCAAGCCATGGTTCGATCCAGAGTATTGGCTCATCGGTTCAAGCATTTGAGAGGTCATGTTGTTGGATTGCAGGTAATTGCCTAATTAACTCTATAGATCCCTTGAATTGAAGTTATCATTAAATTAAGAATTCTTACTTACGAATACATATAACATGCGAATGCTACCTATCTGAATATAATTACAACGATAAAATATTTATTTGTTTTAAGGCTGTCTGCCGAGGGTATTTAGTCAGAAGACAAATGAGACGGAAATTGTGGGCTATAATAAAGATTCAGTCACATATTCGAAGGATGATTGCCCAAAAGAAATACAAGAGATTCAAGGTACTATTACTGTCCAAGTATACTTATAATAATTATTTATCTTTGATATTAATAGATTATTAGATGTTGTGAGCTTATCTAATTATAAAATACACTTTCTTATTAAATTGGGAACAAATTTTAATTACTAGTATGAGCAACGCCACAAAGTTGATGCTCTCCGCCTTCGGGATCAAGAAGAACGCGAGTTGAAGAAACAAGGTAATAAGAATTACAAGGCAGTCGCTGAGCAGAACTACCGAGAACGATTACAGGCCTTGCAGAGGAAGGGAAAAGAAAAGGATATCGAAGATAAGAATAAGTTGAATAGGAATTTAGCCGTAATCGATATCGCAGCGAAGAAACAAGATGAGCCAGTAGACGATTCGAAATTGGTGGAAGCTATGTTCGACTTTCTCCCTGATAATAATTCAGAGGCCGCTCCACCAGCCGCGTTCCGTGATTTACCTAATCCCCCTAGGGCAGATGATGATATTATGCTGCAAACGCCCGAATTCCCCCCAGTGGACATTGAAGATCTTTCAGAATACAAATTCCAAAAGTTTGCAGCGACATATTTCACTGGAAATACTAATCATCAGTATTCTCGCCGTCCACTTAAGTCCTCTTTGTTACCTCTGGGAACCCCTGCAGATCAAATGGCAGCCCAGGCATTGTGGATAACTATCTTAAGATTCATGGGAGATTTACCTGAACCCCGATATCATTCCATGGAAAGAGATACCACTTCCGTCATGTCAAAAGTCACTGCAACTCTTGGCAGAAATTTTGCTAAGTCTAAAGAATTTCAAGAACTTGGACTTGACAATATGGTATTTATAAAATTTTGCTAAATCATATCTGCATATAAATATGAAATAATGCATAAAATATCTTGTGTATCTCTTCAGCAGGATGGCTACAATATTAAGCAGAAGCCCAGATCCATTCGTCACAAACTCGTATCACTAACCTTAAAGCGGAAGAACAAACTTGGGGAAGATGTTCGAAGAAGACTAGAAGGGGATGATGGGGCTGCAGACTCGTACCAATCGTGGCTAGAGTCCCGACCTACTTCCAACTTGGAGAAACTTCATTTCATCATTGGCCATGGAATTTTACGAGCTGAACTCAGGTAAAACTTTAGGACAAATGTCAGATTGTCACTAACATTTTAAATATATTTAACAAGGTTTTGAATGAAACTTCATTGATAACTTCTAATAGGGACGAAATTTACTGCCAAATTTGCAAGCAATTAACAAATAATCCATCAAAGTCTTCCCACGCGAGAGGATGGATTCTGTTATCATTATGTGTTGGATGTTTTGCACCTTCGGAAAGATTTGTGAAGCATCTTCGTGCATTCATTAGAGAAGGTCCTCCTGGATATGCTCCATATTGCGAAGAGCGTTTAAAGAGGACATTTAACAATGGCACACGTAATCAACCTCCTAGTTGGTTAGAGCTGCAGGTACGTAATCTCATTGTGTAAACTGTTATTTGTAGAAACATGAATCATTGAATTTAATTACATGTATCCTTTTCCAGGCAACAAAGTCAAAAAAGCCGATAATCTTACCAATAACATTTATGGACGGGAATACGAAGAATTTATTAGCAGACTCTGCGACAACATCTAGGGAGCTTTGTAATCAATTAGCAGATAAAATTGGGCTGAAAGATCAATTTGGGTTCAGCTTGTACATAGCATTATTTGACAAGGTATGACAGAAAGATATTAATCAAATGATACCTGCTATATATCAAATGACACAAATGAAAGAACGCGGAATATTTTATCTACAAAGTAATGAATTTCTTTATCTGAAATACACTAATATTGCATTCTGGCTCATTCATACAGGTCTCCTCGTTGGGAAGTGGAACAGAACACGTAATGGATGCAATTTCGCAATGCGAACAATATGCTAAAGAACAAGGAGCTCAAGAACGAAATGCTCCTTGGCGTTTGTTTTTCCGGAAGGTATATACCTTTAATAACAATATCTACACAGAATTAGTATAACTACAAACTATTTAATAGCTGCTGACATTTTTATATCCGAATGTCATGTATATACCTAACATACATCATACAAGTGAAATAAAAAGTATACTTCAGTTTTAATACCATTTTTTATTACTGTGTATGCATTGTTTAATTGTTATCATAGGATTAGTACTGTGTTATATTATCTGCACTTTTAATTCGCTATAATCTAAATGAAATCTCAATTGGAGATTAGCGGCTAGCTGCTGACTTGGATTATGTTTACTTAGCAAAGGCATGCTATACATTTGGCAGCAGCAGCCAGTGGTATTAGTTATAGTTGGTGATTTATTGGTAGAAAAAAGTCTAATTTTGTTTTTCCCTCTCAACTACTAGGAAATTTTCTCGCCATGGCACGACCCCACGGAGGACGCAGTTGCCACCAATTTAATATACCAGCAAGTTGTTCGGGGTATAAAATTCGGAGAGTATCGGTGCGAAAAGGAAGAAGACCTAGCCATGATTGCAGCTCAACAGTATTACGTCGACAATGGCACAGATCTTCAAGCCGAGAAGCTCAATGCAGCACTAACAAATTATATTCCTGATTTCAGTTTAAATAATTCGGACAAATCTTTGGAAAAGTGGGCTGGTCTTGTCACCAACGCATTTAGAAGGGTATGCTACATATTATTTTATCATGATTATCTTCAGGAGCTATTTTTTATAACTTCATGAATATTCTACTGTTTTCCATAGAGTCTTCATGCAAAAGAAAGAACGGATATCCTAAGAGTTAAGGAAGATATTGTTGCTTATGCAAAGTTCAAATGGCCTTTACTGTTCTCAAGATTCTACGAAGCGTTTAGATATTCCGGGCCCAATTTACCGAAAAACGATGTCATTTTAGCCATTAATTGGACTGGAATTTATGTTGTGGACGATCAAGAACAAGTTTTGCTTGAATTGTCCTTCCCGGAAATTACTAACATACGGGCAGAGAAGTAATTTCCGACGATTAACCTAAACTAGCTTGTTTACAATTAATAATTTATTGAGTATGAAAAATAATATGGTTGTGATATCTTAAATGAATAATAGGAGTGACAAAATATTTGGCCAAACGTTCACAATGTCAACAATCCGTGTTGGAGAAGAATTTACTTTCCAGAGTCCGAATGCTGAGGATATACAAGATTTGGTCGATTTCTTCCTGGATGGATTAAAACGAAGATCCAATTATGTAATTGCCTTACAAGACTACAAACCTCCAAGTAAGTCGCAGTTGCATTTCTATTCTATTAATCTCATACATAAGCAATTGTTAAATATTTAGGTCAGTTTTACATCTAAGTTATATTATTTATATTACAGATGAAGGATCCAGTTTCTTGTCCTTCCTGAAAGGAGACCTCATTATTCTAGAGGACGAAAATTGTGGAGAAACTGTTTTGACATCTGGTTGGTGTGTGGGAAGGTATGGAAATACTATGCTCGTAATATCTTAGCTAAATCTAGAGAATCTGTGTATGCAGGTATGCTTAATGCGTGCGATATGCGATCATGTTCTAATAATGCCGAACTTATTAATGTACAGATGCGAAAGAACAGACGATAAAGGAGATTTCCCTGCCGAAACTGTTTACGTATTGCCAACAACAACGAAACCGCCAGTTGATATCCTCGAACTATTCAAAACGGAGGATGGCGGTCGTCGATTCATGAACAATCATACAAATGGAGTGGACACACTCAAAGAGAAGCCACACACGCTTGAAGAGTACGCAATTGAACACTTCCGACCGCCACCAAAAAGGACCATTTCCAAAACGCTGACTTTGTCCTCGGCGAGACGAGCTGGGCGAGATGAACTCTGGAGACATTCCAGGGAACCTATACGACAACCTTTGTTGAAAAAATTGCAAAACAAAGAAGGTCTTGCTGAGGATGCTTGCTTTGTTTTTACTTCCATTCTAAAATACATGGGGGATACTCCACACAAGAGATCAAAGATAGGAAATGAGTTAACCGATCAAATTTTCGACGCTCCTTTAAAACATGTAAGAGAAAATTAAATTATTTTACCATAAACAACTTTATACGCGAGACTTTACAATTATGACTGTTTTTCTACAGGAAATACTGCGAGATGAAGTTTATTGCCAGGTCATGAAACAACTAACTGACAACCGAAACAAATTTAGCGAAGAACGGGGGTGGGAACTAATGTGGTTAGCTTCTGGTCTATTTGCCTGCTCACAAACGTTACTTAAAGAAGTTTCTCAATTTCTTCGAACGAGAAGGCACCCAATTGCCCAAGACTCACTCCAAAGACTTCAGAAGACTATAAAAGTTGGACAAAGAAAATATCCTCCTCATCAGGTATGACACTCCTACACCAAAAACAAATCCTTTTGAAAATGTAGATATCGCATTTTACATGAATTCAATAAGCAATTTTTAATATGTGAATAACACTAACAGGTGGAAGTGGAAGCAATCCAGCATAAAACGACACAAATATTTCACAAAGTATATTTCCCAGACGATACTGACGAAGCCTTTGAAGTTGACTCGTCAACAAGGGCAAAGGAGTTTTGTGCAAATATTGCATCCCGTCTTACAATGAGAAGTTCAGAAGGGTTCAGTCTCTTTGTCAAAATTGCAGATAAAGTCATATCAGTTCCAGAAGGCGATTTCTTCTTTGATTTCGTCAGGCATCTGACAGACTGGATTAAAAGGGCCAGACCAAGCAGAGATGGTAAATAGAATTCCGAATGAATATACTACATACAACATGCAATCTCGTTTTAAAGTTTTTCTTATTCTTAATACTTGTCGTTCTCTCTCCAGGAACCATTCCTCAATTTACATACCAAGTGTTCTTTATGAGGAAGCTATGGAGTAATACAGTCCCAGGCAAAGATCACATGGCTGATGTTATATTCCATTATCACCAAGAGTTGCCTAAGTATCTTCGAGGTATTGAATTACATACAAAATTTACGAATATTACGAATCCCCCTAATCTGCACTAAAATTGACATCATAATATTCCACTGGCTAATTCAAATCAAATGATTTTAGGCTACCACAAATGCAATAAAGATGAAGCAGCAAAACTGGCCGCTCTAATTTACAGAGTTCGCTTTGAAGACAGTAAGATAGAACTCCAACAAATTCCGTGAGTAGAAAACATAAGCTTTATTGGAATCTGTCTATACTTACAGGCATAATCTGTACCGAATTGATTTTTATGCATTTTTTATTTGCAGGCAACTTATGAGGGAATTAGTGCCTTCAGATTTAGCCAAAATGCAAAGCTCGAACGACTGGAAACGAGCTATCGTTGCAGCCTACAATCAAGATGCTGGTAAAGATACATAAAATTTAACTAGAAGCATGTCCCTTCAATCTAGTTTTGTAAATTGATTCTTATGATTTTGTTCTATCAGGTATGGGAGTGGACGATGCGAAAATTGGTTTCTTGAAGATAATATATCGTTGGCCAACATTTGGCTCTGCCTTCTTCGAAGTTAAACAAACTACAGATCCAAGTTATCCAGAGTTGTTACTTATTGCTATTAACAAACAAGGTGTCAGTTTAATCCATCCTCAAACAAAGGTAAAGCTATTAACATTTGTTCATCACATCTTTCTTGTTAAGATTTTTTTCATTTTTCCTTGTCAGAATAATGCCATTATATGAAATTTGTGTTTATTTTTGACACAGGAGTTGCTGGTCACTCATCCGTTCACAAAAATATCCAACTGGTCCTCAGGAAATACATATTTCCATATGACAATAGGAAACTTGGTGCGGGGCTCAAAGTTACTATGTGAAACATCATTAGGATACAAAATGGACGATTTGCTTACGTCTTATATTTCCTTAATGCTTACCAATATGAACAAGCAACGCTCTTTAAGAGTAAAATGAAAAAATAATGATTAATAGCTCCTACGTAATATATACTACTTATGATTAATTGCTAACCATTAAAATACAATAATTACCTACTTACACTTTACGAATGTATCTTGCAGCTAGGACTTACCTCACTAATAATAAACTACTAAAATTTCTCATAATATCCACCCAATTAATCACAATTTCCTTTACAGTAAACACAACCCGATAGATATTTTATATGCATGCATATCCATAAACCTAACTATATTGAAACCATTACCAGAAATTAAAAAATTGCATACTCTTTTTAAAGAACTACATAACACGCATAATCGATTTGCCGAAGTTTTTATCTAGTGATTATATCAACGTATCCTTAGATTTTTCATGTCACAATAATTCCAGATTTATCTAATGCTGACAAACGTTAATTCGCATTTGTTCTTTTGCGATTAGAAGAATGTTTGCAATAGAATTACCTTAATTAAGTTGAGTTGTTTTACCTCAACTTAGGTATACATACTTCTTTTAATAATATATTATATTATGTAAATTGTTAATACAATCCATTTGGATTAGTCGGAACAAGTACTTTTGTCGGCAACATAAATAGTACTACACACTACTTAAAAGAATGAATGAAAAACATTGAGTGAAAGTAGTACAATTTTATATGAGAACTATATTTAACTTTTAATCATATTACATGTTATCTACATGACATGCGTTTAAAGTGAGTATGTACATGCAGTTGTATTTGTATATGTTGTATAATAAAGTTAAGCATGCTTAATTGTGTGGCTTAAAGAATATGTTGAGTTTGAATTTGTGCAGTGCTTATGTTAAGTTTTAGCTTGTACATATTTGCTTTGTGTTTGTGATTAAAGGAAGTATTAACTTTAGAAAAATGTGTTTGTGTGATTTTATTGTCTACCGAAAGTAAAATAAAGAATTCTGATTAACTTGTATACAGAAATTATTAGATTTAGTTGAGAAAATCTTCTCAGTTTACATTTTAATGATCCTTACGCACAGGTATTTATTATTAAATTGCACATAACATTTATTGCAGAGCACCATCATATCATTATCTCATAAATGCAATAATTTAGGTAGGATATAACGCAAGAAGTGGCAAAGGGTAGGAATTACTGTAAAATAGAGGATATCTATTTTCAACTGAAGCCCTCATTTTTATTTTAACCGTTCTGCTCTAGTAGACACCTACAGAATCCTAGTCTACCTACTACTCTTTTTGCATTGTCTACTTATACTGTGTCTATTATAATTTGCATGCAGTGTAAATTTAGGTACCTATAGCAGTTAGTAGAAAATTACACACAAAATTTCTAGCAACACATAGTAACTGCGACATCGCAATCTTGGGAGCTAGTTGTGAATCTGGCACCAGATACTCAACTCAAGGTAGGTTAAAAGTTAGAATTTAGCAAAAAATATTCTATGCACGCATAATAGTATGTTCATGCAGCATAGCAGGCCAGGAAATCAGAATTCGCAAGCTGTGCGAGTGCGAATGTATCTGCACTCTTTTAACGAATACTAGAGAACAAAAATGGAATCCTTCGTTATAGGAAGTTAGTGGTGCAGGACAGCTAAGCAGGATAGGATTACATTTGCATAGAGTAAAATTTATCTGCATCCCATGCAGTAAAAGATATCACCATCTCTTATTCATTTCTGTTCCCCTTTTAGATACTATGTAGGCAAAATGGTTCCTATGTATATTTCCCATGTTTAGCAAGCATGCATACATATATGCTACTTATAATGTTGTATAAGTATGAATTTTTATAATGATATCAGTTAAATTAGGAAATCATTACATAATAAGTAGATGTACTAGGTATTTCAATTCATCTTCTCGGTTTGTTGTTGATTGGCCTATATTTCAATCTATTTAATCTTAAAACAACGCAACGCATGTTCTGATTTAATTTGCGATTTAGGAATTTAAGCCTTTATAAGCATACAGCACAATACAGTCTTTACCTAAAGTCAATTAAATGTGAATCTAAATGAAATGCATTCACTATATACACAATTATCTGAATAAAACACTAGCCTACATTATTTAGTATAATGCTAACCTACACAGCAGCACAGTTACGGTAAAAGCGAAAGTTTGTCTTGCACAATTTATCTAACTAATTGAACATGAAAGGCTACAGAAATGGTATGAAGTGAAGTATTTAAGAGCTTTCGCATTCATTACAGATTATGCAGGTGACTTGACTTGCTTGTTAGCCTCGCATTCATAGAACTCAGCATTATTTCCTACGAGCAGATGTCTAAAAAATGGAATTTCGTCTGCTGTATAGCAGTAATCTATTTTTCAATGAGTTTATGTAAGTTGTTTTTCCATTTCGGTTTGCTGAACTAATCCTAAATGTCTAGCACGTTATTTTATAACAAGAGTGTCAGACACAAAGACATTAAGTACTATCATCTTATAATAATGAGTGATAGATAATGTCATATCATTAGTATAATAATATTATATAGTTAAGGCATGAATTGAATTTGGGATAAGTACTTAAAAATAATGGTGCACTTGAAAAATGCTGCTTATTGCTTAGGGCACATCACATCTGGAGATGAAACTAAATCTTCACGACAAAGAAGAGGTTATGGACATGGAGGTGGCGGTGGACACGGTGGGGGAGGCGGAGGACACGGAGGTGGATCTTATGGGGGAGGGGGTCACGGGGGAGGAGGTGGCGGAGGACATGGGGGACACGGAGGGGGCGGAGAAGGACATGGAATGAGTGGAGGCGGACATGGCGCATATGGCGGAGGTGGTGGAGGCCACGGTGGACATGGAGGAGGTGGTGGCGGAGGACACGGAGGTGGTGGAGGAGGATATGGACATGGAGGAGGTGGTGGCGGAGGACTCGGAGGTGGAGGAGGAGGATATGGAGGAGGTAGTGGCGGAGGACACGGAGGTGGTGGAGGAGGATATGGACATGGAGGTGGTGGCGGAGGACACGGAGGTGGTGGAGGAGGATACGGAGGAGGCAAAAAAGCTCAAACGGCAGTATTTGCTGCTGCACTACAAGCAGTTGCTGGTATTTCTGCCTTGGACAGAGCGGCTTCTTACAGTTTTAGTGGAGGTGGGGGTAGTAGTGGGTATGGAAAATAATGATGGAATAATATTTTAATGATAATAAGCAAAAATGCATCAAAAACTATTTGAATTGGAAGCATACTTATATTGTTGAAAATTTTCGTCTTTAGACATAGCAAGAATACAAATTATTTACAGACACTCACACTTTTTTGATTCCCATGTGCAAAGCATCTTGAGTTAATTCCAAAAATACAGATATTGTACCTACATACTGTACATACATACGCGAGTACAGTAATATATATGTACGACGATACGTCCACAATGTGATAAAACGAAATTTTGAATACTAGTTTATTGTCAAAAATAGTTGTAACCAGGGTTTGTGCAAAGATTTCACAAAGTCAAAAAGCCCCATACAGATTACTTTACCTACAGTGTAAGGGAAACTGGTGCTATAAATTGTTTTCATGGGTTAGCTTTCAAGATGACCGATAAAGAAAAGAATAAAAAATTTAAAGCTGAAATAAATCCAGCAAACAGTGAAAGTGAAAGTAGCCATAAGCAAGAAAAATTACTTTGTTTCCCATCCTATAAATACATTGAATCACCTTAACAGAAATAAATGTAAGTGTCCGATTAAAATTATAACTGTATACTTAAAGTAAAGTGTTTGCACTTGTTACTCAATTACTTTTCCTTTTATCAGGTGGTAATGCGTAGCTACAGTATAATGGCTACCTTACTCGCTAGAATAATAAAAAATATAAGCATACCAAGTAATATGTAGTGTGCCACTGTACCTGCCTTATTTTAATTACACCATTATACGTAACTATTCCTACGTAACTTTGAATTCTTCTTTCATTTTCATATTTTTTATTCTGCGTTTCTCCATATAATACGCCATACCTTACTAGAATCTGTACACTCACTACTGCTTCATAAAAAGAAATTATAAGCCTGATTTAAAATAGAATACGGTTTGAGTGGACGTTTCTGTTATCCTTGTCCTCACTTTGTACTTATTACTTTCCTTACCTGGAGCAGTTATTATAAAGCTGAGTGAGTGAAAGCTGGAGGAGCCCACTATATGTGCTATTATATAACTAACATTCTGTTTTCTTCAACATAACTGATATAATTGGAGCATCAGAGATCACTTCAGCATGTAATGTAAAGTTGACTGATGAAAAGATTTAACACAGCCGCGGCGGAGCGCTTAGAATTTCTTTGGAAACTCCATACACTGAAATATAAAGAGTATTGTGTTGTGGTACGGTATACGGTATCTGTAAGAAAGGACAGGCCAGGTCTCTTTTTGCCGAGAACTGAACTCTCTCCGTGTGTTTCCTCTATTTAAGTACCTACATACTAGATTGGGAAGAGTAGTGTACATACATAGTAGTCTTAGTTATCCTAAGTCTGAAAAAAGAGAGCCAACCGGGTGAAAACGGAAAATCCGACCACCGACAACCGACGGTCCGAGAATTCGGTGAATCTTTTGCGCATAAATCGATTTTCGGGTCTCGAGTCTCATCAGAATGTGTTGTGTCGCTCGTTTCTACGCTATACATACAGACTGACTACTTACGCTAGGTTGCTTTAAAGCTAATATTCTGTTCCCGACTCGACTACAGACAGATACTTACATAAGTAGAACTGCTCTAGCTTTAAACTAAACTAAAGTAACATACAATAATACATAGTATGGTATGTATGTGTATCTATCTGTATTCTGTATGTATGTATATGCCCAGAAGAGTAAAAGTAAAGGAAAGCAGACAGAGCCAAGTCACAGTCAGCACAGCAGAAGAGCCGAGTCAGCCTACAGAGCCTACAGAACCTACAAAACCTACAGAACTGAGCTTGCTTTCCTTTGCTTGGTGTCTCAAGACGACAAAACTTATTCGGATGCTAGTATCACACGAGCTCTCTTCACTTTACGTTATCGCTCTCTTCCGCTCGTCAACATACTACAGAACACACATACACACAAGACACAACTCCGTTGGCTGGCTTTGCCTTTCTTTACCCGAAAACCCGACTTGTATTGTAGAACTAACGGGAATGGAGAGAAAGTAAATACGGACTATACTCTACTTACTACTTACATACAACCGAAACCAAACCAAACCAGTCTAGTCCAGACCAACTACATAACATAAGAAGAGTTCGTCTCTCTTATATTCTGTGCACACATGAGCGCAAAGACACTGGTACTGGTGCTGGTACTGTACTGTACTGTACTGACGGTCTAAAGTCTAAAGGAATACATAAGATACATACTTAGGTAGGTACATACATTATATCCATCATACATAAGAAATCTTCTGCTACTACAAATACAGTACAATAGTAAGTATATAAAATATAAACTGACTTCTCCACTAAAGTAGTCACTTACTTTACTTTCCTTTCGTCTTTATGTATGTACATTAGTATACTCACGCGACACGACACAACAAGACACCATGAGAACCCAAATACTTCACTAAGAAGAAGATACTAACAGTTTCGCGGTCTGCTCTTCTGTCTTCTGGTGTCTTCGCTTTACAAACCTATACATACATACAGAACAACGGTCACATTAATACAGTATAGTTGTACATACAGTAAAAGTGTAAACTAAACCCTAATACTCATTTCCCAGTGCAGTGTTTATCTGTACGCACAAAAATTACTACATCCAAAGACTCTCCTGTCCACAGTCCAACAAAACCATGTGTACTAGTATTATTACTGGATATAAGTTCAGAAGAAACCCTACACTATACTCGAAGGACCACTATTAACTCCTATCAGCAGAGCACTAACTATAATAATATAAACGACAACGACATACCTGTTATATTATATGTGGCAGTTATAGTTAGTTCCTTGCAGAGTTTTTATGTCCGTTGACTCCTCGTACTTGAATTTAGGCACTGTAGTCTATTCTTAAGCTGAGTGAAAGTCCCTATTCGGCTATTTACACATTGGTCCTTTCATTCCTGACTTCTCTTTATTGTGCAGACTTTCTCCAAAGCACAGCAATTCTAGTGTTGTTATTAGTGCTCCAAATAGTATCATGTGTGTATGTATACAAGGATCAGGGCCAGATCCAGTACACTCATCTCCAGTCATCACTATCACTCTTATTTTCTGATAGAAGGTTTGTTTTGTTTCATCAATTAACATTAACGCATGTTTTATTAAATTATAATTAGTAGTATAATTAATAGTAATTGTAATTATGTCAGAAATTCATTGATTAGAGGACTAGATTGGTTCTCTAATTTAGTTTGCAATCAATCTGTCTGATCTGAACAGCATTTCTACAAAAAGCCAGGCTAAGGGAAAATATTACAAGTGAAAGTGAAAGTTGACGTGGAGAAAATACAATTATACCGCGCAATTTTCAACCTATCTTCAATCTAGCAAACAGATTTTCACTTAGCTTTCTCCTCTTTCCTTTATTATTCGTTATTGTCTCCTTCTACTCGTTATACAACGCATTTATGTAGTATGTACATACTAGTAAAAGATCAAAGTGATGAAATTTCCTTTGACAGTGATATCAATTTCATGTAATTGAGTGATCTTTTGATTGCATTGATATTTGTAGCACAAAACAGAAAGAACTACATGATGACAGATCAGATCCCACTCAGAATGCAAGTGAAAAACACTTTTTGCCGATAGAAACGAACGCAAGCGCAAAGTTGAAACTTTATCAAAATTATTTTATCAATATTAAGTATGGTTTATGTCAATAGATTTAATTTATTTTTATATTTTATCTAGTTACCTAATTATTTAATAGTGGATTATTTCTTATTTTGTGGAATTTACAGTGTGTCAAACTAATTTGACCCACATTCGGCAAGATGTTATTTAATATCAATGTGGAGCCCAGGTGAGTACGGATTCCCAATTTTATCTCTTCAACAAAAAGAAAATTCAAAAAGCTCCAGCTAACAATGAGTTGAGAAAACACTACGAAAACTCGAAAACACGCACACAAAAACAGCAAGAAGTATTTATTCAGGTAGTAATAAATAATGAAGTTCTGGTTCTGCGTGACGGGATGTACTGTAAATTGTTTTGTACTCAACATTTTTCAATTATCAAGTAACTGCTAAGTAAGAACAAAAAAGAAAGACAATCAATAAAACATAAAAACTCGTAAGAGGTATTAAAAGCCAAAGTCTAATCAAAAGTACTTTGAAAATTGGAAGTTGCTTTACTGTATACCTTCGTAAATAAATGATAGCCTCTAAATTCTGATTATCATACCTAAATACCTAGAAACCGAGTTGGGTATACCTTTACCGACGCAATTACTGCAAAATTACAATCTCTCGTTTCATTACACTACAAAACGTAACATATATGGTGCTGAAGTTAGAAAATAACTTTTGAAACTACTTATGTAAAGAGAAAATTAAAAGTAGGAAACAAAAGAAAAGTTTTGATCTGTATTCAGTGGCAATTAGTATATGATGATTACATTTTAGACAGAAATGCATTAGAGTAGCAAAC
Organism: Tomocerus mixtus; assembly: GCA_034694165.1. Taxonomy (NCBI): domain Eukaryota; kingdom Metazoa; phylum Arthropoda; class Collembola; order Entomobryomorpha; family Tomoceridae; genus Tomocerus; species Tomocerus mixtus. The sequence goes on from JAQFYC010003538.1 coordinate 17,392, forward strand.
CTGGAAGGGATATTAGGATTTCTATTACTATTTGAACAAAAGCAAACTCCAAGTCAATCCAAAAGTCCAACTTAACTACTTTTGTAGTGTAAAACAATTTAAAGCGTAAGCGTGGCTAATTTGCTGGAAGAGCTAGGAAGTTACATAAGTATAATAGTAAAAGCAACTTTCTAGAATTAGTGTAATAGTCAATAGTAATATTAGTACATACATATAAAAGAAAAAAAGAAATATGCTAATGTCAAGTAATCGTCCCGAGACTTGCTCTTTAGACATTCTCACTAGGAACGGGACGACTGCCTTACTTGAATCTATTCAGATATATTCTTCGACTATACACAAGACGATACTCTTCCATTATATTTATAGCATCCTTAAAGGGCGAAAGTAATAGTGAAAGTAAAATAACACAAGTCCTTGTGGAAAAGTCAAGTTAAGTCAACCCTAGATCCTAGCACACGAAGGGAAGGAGCCAGATAATACAATGCGGGATCTTAACTTTAACACTACCACTACCACTAGTATTTCTGCTGGTATTACTACTACAAATACAACTTTCTCCTCTTCCTACGATATAATGTACTATACTAATAATATGTGTTCCACAAATAGTAGGAAGACTCCAGTACCTACTTATCTGTGCAGCAGCTATTGCGCTCAGAGAAAGTGAGAGAAAACTGCACTGTAGTGCATAGCAATGCAAACATCATTACCCAAGTGGAAACGTGTTGAAATTGAAAAACTTTCCCATCTCATCCAAAGAGAACAAGACAGAGTTGGAAAAACCGAGAGGAAATTAAAAATTAAAGACTTCTATGGTGAAAAGAAAGAGGAAAGAAGTTAAACCAAACCAAACCACATACTGTGTGTGTGCTTATCTATCTAAGGAATACTATACGTACATACCGTAACTACCTAACATACATACCTAAGGTAGTTATATTTACTACAAAGTACCTATTACTATATCTGTAACCTCACATCTTGCAATAAGCATCAAATACAATAGAAAGAACATTTAAGGCTTTCACTCAGCTCAACTAAATGCGTCATTCAAAGATAAGTTTTTGTTTTAGCTGAACTAAAGACTAAAGCCAATTAGTCTGTTCCACTTTTCTCTGAAATGGTTTACCTTTCTTATTAACACTGTTATTAAAGCTACCAGAGTGGAGAAAAGTAGTTAAATGCAATTATACTCATCACCAGGTGCTATGTTATTAGTACAATACCTACCGAGGTCAAAGTGTACATTGGTGAAAAATTTTGACGAATCTATAGATTTTTAGACTTTTCACCTCGAAATTGGATATTTGTAAGCTAACATTATATATGTACAGATAAGTAACACCAGTAGAGAAGAAACACGTGTGAGGATCTGAGAATCTAGAGTAAGGAAAGCAAGATAAATAAATATCTACAATACATACACAAGAAAAGAAACCAAAAGAAGGGTATCCAGAAATGCTTGATTACTCGTGAAAGTGACTAGTGACTTAGGGAGTGAGTTTTGTAAAAGAAAGAAGACAAAGTGATGTGATGTGATGGAATGTAATTTACCGTGTGTGTAATGTAGGTAGATAATGGATGGGGCAGGTGCTCCGTCTTCGTCGTTTATTTCGGGCATTTTCGGATTCAACGACGACTATAGTCTCATCTACAACGAAAACTACTACACAAATAATTACCGTTACTACTACAGCTCAGGTTTTAAGACCCAAGATGAAATTTCTCCTGGCTTGTCCATCAGAACCGCCACTTTTGTCCTAAGACTTGCCGTTTTCGTAGCTGGGCTTCTGATTCTGATTACCCAAGTTGTACCGGCTACTTTGTACACACACTTTCTACCGTTACGATTATTTCGGCATAATCTCCGGCAAAAACAACTCACTTTCATAGAACCACATTCAGAAACGTGTGTTAAGAAAAGTGAATGTGGAGCGAAAGCAAAACCAAAAGGACCATTGACGAAATTGAAGCAGGCGGCTTTGGTTTTACTTTTACTACTCACTGTCACACACTTTGCATTTGCATTTGCAAACAGTTCAGGACGACCTTGTGTGCTCTCACTCTCCCTCGTTGACAACAGTCATTATACTTATACTTACACTGATACTTTCTCCTCCTCTACGAATTATCATTACCATAAGCATACAAAGGCTAATAATAGTAGCTCCTACCATCAACAAAGGGGTTTGAAGGGAAATTACAGCTCAAGTGCAAGTGGTCAGACGGAAAACATTGTTAATGAATGTTTACAGGGATATTGTCACTCTAATTGGACTGTGAGTGAGAAAAAGGTCAAATTAAAGAGCACGAATGTGATTTATTCAGAAAAAAGGAAAATTTATCTTCACAACATTATTAGCCGTATAATAAAACTGCTCCAAGGACTAGACAACAACATTCAATTTGAATTTAATGGTTCTGTGGATTCGGAAGGTGCTCTTAGGTGTGTACAGATAAAGCGTAAACACAATAATAACAACAGCAGAATCTTCTCTGCCTCTGACTTTCGACTGGAAAACGAGCAGAGGAACACGGTGAGAAATCATGTCTGGAAAACGGAGAGTGTTTTCTCTAGGAGGTCGTAAATTGGGCACCGTTGGGAGTGGTGAGAGGATCGTCAAGTACACAACGGGCACACCACGGGATAATAAAGATGATGACTTGGAGGATATTGCCATCGTCTCTAATGCTGACCTCGGGGAGGTCACTTACGGAGGTGGCCAAGCTCCGAATTATACTCAGGCTAATGGACCACGACTTGTTCCAGGTATTACACTTTTTCTGTACGCTCTCTACTCACATAAGATTCCTCACTTTTTATTTTAACCTCTTTTCTCCTTATTCTCTCCTAAGTGCTCATTAACCTTTCTGGGTACGCAATTATTACCTTCTTCGTAGATATCATAGCAAAGCATCAGACTTAGAAGCGCCCTTTCATTCATTTTTAATATTTTAGCCAACACTGCTACATTACTTTCACATTAACCATTTAATCAATTTTAACTTT
>JAQFYC010003539.1:0-20398 GCA_034694165.1 Tomocerus mixtus
GAGCCGCTAACCGAGCCTTTGTGTCATGTGAAGACTGATAAGCATATTATTTGCATCTGCTTATCTGAGACTTCACACGTTACGCTTGCATTACGTTAGGTACAATTACATTTGTGTTATAAAAGAGGTTGCGACATTTTTCAAGATAAAATACAATAATAGTGTCTAAAATACGCCTTGGTTTAACTAACACTTACCTTACCTTATGTGTTATGGTTATGTCAATTGTTATAGACACTAAAGCTAATAAACTACAGAGCTTCACCGCCCATTTGAATGGGAGTTGAAACAAATGTGCACATTATTCTTGTTTATGTGTATCAAAGCATATATTATCTTTGTTTTAGTGTGAGATACCTATGCTTCTGCTAATATATGCAATTAAAATTATATGCATACATAAAAGAGGAGACAGGACATGAAAGTCAAGACAAGATTCTAAATGCGTCATAGTCATAGGAAAAATAAAGTTACCTACCTACTTTTTAAGTGAGCTTCAGCTCTTTTAGAAATAAAACAATGGACAAAATGTGTCTGTGAGGCAATAGCTATTATTATTATTGATATCTAATACCAAAGTGTGGTGTTAGAGGTAATTTTGCTTATTAGATTACGCAAGGCGAAGTAAATGATATGCTTCACTAGGATTTCTATTGGATATTAAAAGATAATTACATGTAAAGGTGACTGGTGAGGCATTAACAATAAATAACACAATAAGTGGAGTCTCACAGAAGAAATAGGAAGTAGAATTATGTGTATGTAGTAAATAAAGAGGAAGAAGCGAGCCAACAGGTAGTAAACGCTTAGTGATGTACCTACCACACTTATAAATGTAGTTAACGTTAACGACAGATCTGTCGGAAAATATTGCTTCCTTATCTCACGGAGAACGTTAACTGCTAAAAGTGAGGAAATTCGAGTTCGAACTTCTTCGCATGTTTATGCAATAAAAAAGTGAAATGATAATTCTATGTATGTATTTATAATAGTGCTCACGTAATATTAATTTCTAGTTTTCGTTGCTTTGCGTGTGATGCGAGTGTGGTGTTAGTTAATTTATATTTTCTGTTTTGTTTCATAACGAGGGAGTGTGTGTGTTACAGTTTATATAAGTTAATCTCTTTAGAATACAGTAATTGTCTTTTTTATTTATATTATGTAATATTTATGTTTTGTATTGTAATTGTAGCCATCTGCGAGAATCCATCGCTGGATCCACGTTCCACAAATAGATGAAATTCGAGATCTCTGTGACGGAGTTGGTATTTGCTCGTTATTCGCCTTGTACTGCTCAAATGACATGAAAGTATCCGAGATCGCTGTTCCAGAGCCAGGGGAGCCTCTCACTATCTACGATTCTATTTCCAACCACACACTGGTCCATAAATTGTGTGAAGATCTCTTCCCAGAGCCTATATATCACTTATGCGTCACGGATTTCCTTTATATTCACGGTTATATGAAGCAAAACATCCTCTGCTTTCTGGTCGACCTATTCAACCACTTGGAAATCAATCCTGCTATTCGTGTCAATCGCTTAACCCACGTTCCCATAAGGGTGGAATTGTAATACAATGAATAATGTGAGGCTATTTTTATCTTTAACTTACTTACAAATACGTTAGTGTATTATTAATATCTTTCCATCGCAAATATATAAATAGTAAGTAATTCTAAGAAATTAAAAAGGTCACCTCAAAAAGGTATTTTAGAACAGTACACGTCTACATTTACATGCTAGTACATATAGGTTTTCTGCAAAATATTTTCCCATTTTGTACATTCTTCTTACTTAGTATATCTGTGTGTTATAATGAAGAACACCCGTATCGCAGTAACATTACATAACCAATATTTTCTATTCTAACAGTGTATCAAATATTATATTTTGCGAGCTTCTTTCCTTCTTTACAAATATTTTAAGATTTTAATTAAATACGTACATTACAAATTGCATATAGATTATACATATCCTTTTGTTCTACAGATGACTATAAGGAAATGACACTTAATTTGTGTTGAAAATTCATTATTACACCATACAATGCAGTGTTTTCTAGTAATTTACTACTTACAACTTTAACATGGTAGGACATGAAGCTCAGTTTATGTAGAATAGGACATTAGCAAAGCGTTTGTAACGTATCAAACCATATCATATACAAAATAATATGCATGTTAGGTTTACTATTTTTGATTTTAAGCTTCCTAAAAATCTTAATTAGCATTTTTTAGTTAAAGTTAAAATTCATTTTACATTTATACTAAAGAGAATAATAACTATCCATGTTTTGGATGTAGATCAAATAAGTGTTTTGCAGCCACCATCAGACATAGGTACCAACTTGTATAGAATCTTAATATGCCATTATTATAAGCTTATGCGTTTAGAATTTACTTTACAACTGCTGGCAAGCCATAATAATTAATACAGTACGTATACTATAGCAGATGTGGCAGTAGGCACGCGTGTTATATAGCGTGTAGCTACAATGTAGGTTTAAGTGATGTAAATGTAATAAATACCTAAACAAAAATGATTGATGAATAATAATAATGAGTTATACTAACATTGCGAGCTACCTAATCATTCTTATCGGTACAATGTTGTAAATTGCTTGCTTGAGCAATTGTTTTTTTGAACATCATCTGAAAGTGAATTTCGATCTGCTACATTACACTATTGATATACATGTATTGTAGCACATAAAGATTAGATATGTTAATCAATAAGATGTATCGACTGCTATGGATCAGTAGTTATCAATGTATAAGTACACAAGGAAATGAGATTAATTACTATGTACTATTACAACATATTTGTATACTGTGATTTCAACTGATAAAAAACTTTCAAATACAAATACTTATATACCTACTTGATTTAAGCTTTATATTTATTTATTGCATTGTTTGTTTAAATATAATTAATGACATACTGTAATCTTTAAAGCATCAGCACCAACACGCATACATTACATACTTTGCTCATCGCGGATGCATCTAAGGTACTTTAATTGTCCAAATGTATAACATTATCATTATCTAGTAGATACTAGATACCTGTGGTAAATTCTACACTATAGTATAGTGTGATGTTCATCATTCATCGTTTAGGATTTCTCTGTTGAATTTCTTCGTATTGTTATTAGATAGTCGCCAGCAGCCTATGTGCATAAATTATAATTAATCCTAATTGCTTTAAGCATTACTAATTACTAATTACAACTCGTAATGTTAATATTGGATATCATAGTAAGCATGTTGATGGTACATATACAATTCACAAAGAGATGTGACACATATTTTATTGCGATATTATATTACACTGTATTTTGGTATGTGTTTGTTTAGTTTCTTAATACAAACAAATTTTTTGTGCGAAAGTACCTACTTAAATTACATTAAATGATACCATAATTTCGAGACACATCGGAGGAACGTTCTATCTGAAGCAGATTCTGAAATGAAAAGTATAAATCACTTATAATAATGAAATGAAGAAACTTAACCTGGATCCATTTCTACAAAATTGAGTAAGTACTACTCATATATGGAGGATTTGCATTCATACACTTCTGTCATTTGCATGGGATGTCCATTATAAATACGAGAACACCTTATTAGGTGTAGCTTCACAAAAATAAAACAGCATTTGCAAGGTAAGTATAACAACACGATGGATTTTTGAAAGTATATACTAATTATTCATTCATACTTAACAAAACATTACATACAATATAGCATATCTGTAGCATTTCTGCCTACAACTTAATTACTACCTTCTGCATATCTGTTACAATTAAAAACTGGAGTAACGATGCGATGTTTTTGTTCGTCTGTAATCTTTAACTGTGCGCATATCTAAGTAATAACTGTCATGCCGTGTGCATGTAGCCAAAATCAGTGAAGATGAGTTGAGCATTTACCTTAACAAGGCAAAGTATGTTTATCTATGTACTCATTTAAGGCTAGTGCTTATTTGTACTTATGAACTGAAGATATTAAGTATATTAAGCCATGCCACGTATGCAGGTAATTACCTCTGAATTAAACTCACACATGTTCTTTACGGTATGAGTTTGTATAAGAAAGAGTTTAAATGAAAGGACAGCTACAGGTAGGAGGAGTTGAGGAATTACAATGATGATGTGATGTTTTCATTTGTGATGATGAGTAATGCAAGGTAATCTCATAATTATGATCTTTTACTACATATATGTACATAAGTGTTGCAGTGGTGTACTGTATTTAACTAAAGTACTAAATACAATGCTTTATCCCATCTTAGAAATTTGGTCATCTTGAAACGAATTGATAAAAACAAAACGAAATGTCACAATTTCAACTTTGCTACATATGAATACCACAAACAGCAAGTAATTTGCTGTCAGTATATGCTTTGCCAATGCAAGTAATTGTTAGTTAGTCCACTATTATCACACATACGTAGTATATTATATAACTAGTAGACAAATATCTTAAGCATATTAACTTCGGATTAATATAATAATGCATAATTAAATCAGTTACAAATGAAGATGAAGTTAAAAAGAAACAAAAAGCTATCAATGAATCTTGCAGTTCCTAAAGTCATGTGTGCATATGGAAATGCACATTGTAAGCAAACAAAGGAAAGCAAACCAAATGTTGAATGGAATGAAGTCAGTAGGAAATATTGCAGTACATTACTAACACAAAAACTAACAATGAGTACAACAACGGGCAGACGGACGGACGGACATAAGTTTTTTTATCTAAGGAGGTCGCAGACACAAAAGACATTGAAAGAATTCTACTAGGTATGCTATTTACTTACTACTATGATATATTGCTTACAATCAGAAGAAGAATATGGAATATTAACACTCATACAGATAGCAATAGCAAACTATACAAATATTCAATGTCTCTTTCATATTATTTACAGATAGTAAGTATATACTACATACAGTACACCTACATTATTCAGTACTGTGAAGAATGAGTATATAAAATTCTCAGTCCATATGTCTCCTTATTGTAATTACTACCATGACTTGATTTTTTTTGGCAATTACTAATGCATAAATGTATAAATAAATACATGTGGATGAGATTCTTGAGATTTTCCTATATAAAACTATTTACAACAGAATTTTAATGCCCTATTCTGTTAGTTTCCAGATAGAATTATGAATTAACATCATATAATCTCCTTTCGTCATTCGTAAGACAACTGAGTAGAGAATAATATCATCGCAGAGATTCAGAGGTTGGGCAGAAGGTAAATAACACTAATAATGTACTATGAACACCATACCTTCATAAATCTCTTTAGGATTAAGATTTTAAAGTATGCAATAATATCGATACATGTCATAGGTACATAGTGCTATCAGTCCCAAAAATGTCCCTACACTTTTATCCCAACTCTGGCTTTTTAACGAAAGCTTGCAGAAAATTAACATAGTACCTATGCATAGGAATACATTTTGGTAGCTTTAAAGTTTGAAAGATAAGATATTAGCTATTAGCCATTTTGGCAAACTACTGTTTGGCAAAATAAAAAATAATTATGCATAGACACTACTAGAAAGTAATTTTCAAAATGAGAAAATAATTTTTAAAATAGAAAAAATGTTGCAAAGCCGAGGGAATTCCTTGTACTTGACGGTACCGTGTGACTAAGACATATATAGTACTTACATTTACCATACAAAATTGCAATGTTACTAGTAGTGTATTAGAGAAACGGGCAAACTTTTTTTAGATACTAGATACACTGTACTGTTTTGTTTAGACAGAATTAGGAATATTATGTGCTGGGAGATTAGTAAGTTAGTTCCGTAGGTATTTATGTAGTAGTAATAAATTTGCTATTACATTGAGTCGTTGACCATATGGCATGCACAGGAATTTATAAGAAGTGAGAAGAAAGCCAAAGCCAACAGTTGCAGAAAGATGCTCCGTATAGTTAGACAGAATGGGATAGTGCCGGCTGTCTTCATCTGAAATGAGCAGTTATTTATTTCTTGCTATTTTTCTTCTCTTTTACTGGGACAGACAATGCAGTGACAATATTACCTGACTGACCGACAGAGCAAAATAAACTGTTACTGGATGGGGATGGAGTTTAGTCAACCAACAAACCAAAACCAACCAGCGGACCGAGAAAGTTAACAGTAAACGAAAACATCGCTGCCTCTTGTAGTATACAAAGAGTTTATTAATGCCAATGGAAGATTGCCAGTTCAGTTCTTCAGTTCAGTAGTACTTCTATTCTTACAGTACATTCAGTATTACCTAACAACACAATAACATATTTCCAATACTTCATGTTCATACTTCTCCACAAATAGGTACCAATGTAAAGAAGGGTAATTTTGTGCCTTCAGAAAAATGAATGCATATTTATTATAGGTACTAATAGATCTATTGCATTTTGGCAAATGGTAGTTATACTTAGCACTGACCACTTAAGCACTACACTTCAGTTTTACTAATACTCGAAAACGCATTAAAGCCAGCAGTGTTTATTTTTATTTTTATTTTGCAATGTCACTGCCAATATTTTCTTAACTAAACTAAACACACAGAAACAAGGCTCGGATATGTAGGGATGAAAAATATGAAAAAATGTTTCTGAGGAGGGGTAGAGCACCCATCATACCCTACTCACTGACCAGTCCGCGAGGACCATTTCAGTAACTCCCGTGCAAATTTTCCCAGATACTCAAAGAGCATTGCTGGTGGAAAAAGAGGTACAATGCAGAGGACGGCCCTGGGGATCGAACCCTTACCACCGTCGAGTGCTGCATGAAGCGCTCACACAATCGAGTGGCCTCGACATTGAGCCACCTCGCGCCTCTATTTATATATGTAGGGATACTTGCGATAATCACTTTAAGTAATCAAAAACGCATTTCGGACCTGTCAACACTCGACACTAATGTGGAATAACCCTGGTCCTAAATTTAAGAAACATGAAATATTGAAGAATTCCAAAGCTGTCTCAATATGAAATGTGGGTAGTGCAGTCAGCAGTCAGCAGCAGCATGTCAAAAAAAAAAAAAAATATTATAAATGTTGATTATTACATAAGTCAGTTTTTGGATTATTCCATATTTTAGATTGTAACAATTTGGGCTTATGTCACCAATATTGGTCATGGTCATGACTCTCACCCCAGGGGAAAATAGGCAAGACACACATTGTTCACAAAACTAGCTTTACTAAGTAGTACAACTATATGCAATGATAATAATAATAATATTAACTTTAGTTTGATTTTTCAGTGAATACCATTCAATCTATATCTATAATCTATACTGTAAGTACTTTTCTTAATTTGGCACATATGGGGACAAAGATGAATACAATTGTTCCAAATTATTTGCATATTTTTATAAATATTTAGGACAAAAATTTGCATATTTTGCAGAATTGCTTGGTTTGATGCATATTTTGCAATTGTTTAGAGATTTTGAATGCTGGTTGACTAGAGACTTGTGTGACATGTACTATATCCGAGCCTTTGAAGCAATGTAATAATACCCGGTGGGTGACCAACCCAAACCAATTAGCAAAATGTTATATAAATAAAATGAAAATTCCTCTTCCCTATTTGCTTCAGTTAGATTATTCCATTGAACATTATCATTGTCCATGACTGTATCCGCGGTTTGCCAATAGGCTTGCATCTAAATACAAATATTTCAGTGTTACAAAATAATCTGCATGGTATAGAATGCAAAATGCAATGCTAACCTACAGATAGTCGATGTCGATGCAAATCTGTCACTACTTCAACTTCAACCATACACGCAGCAGAAAAGAACAACATGACATTTCTCTTTATGCAACTCTTAGCCCAGCTAAGCCGAGAAGAGTTAGAAAGAGGCAAGTAATGCCAGAACTTAACTTTTATTCCTTTTAGGAGATTATAGTAGCATGGCCAGAGTAAATTATCTCATGCATCAGTGAATTTCATCCTAAGTTACCGTCATGTCAGGGATTACTTGTAGTATAGTGTACGAAAACGTAAGCTAAACGTGAATTGAATTGAAATAAAACTAACAAACAATGAAAACAGCATACCTAAGCATAGGCAAGTTATATAATACGCACGTAAATAGATCTCAGCATGGTATTAAACCAAAATTGCAAATTATCCTCCTAAGCAAAATAGTATTATATGAGTATTTGTCCTACACAGCACAGAGAAAAAATTATTAAACAGTCTGTCTAAATGATTCTAATATGTATGTACTTTAAAATTATCTCTCCATGAGGAATGCATGGTGGCATTGATAATTATTGCCAATTCACTGCCTTTATTATATCATTCTGTGTTTACAATGAGTGATTACATATTAATTAGATATGCAGGTGGGAGGTAAGAACCGTGCACAAGGATAAAACTCTACATGAAATGAAATTTTCATACTGTCAAGGACTACAGACAGATAATGCATACTTAAACTACTATTTACTTCATAATTCTACACTTCTACGGAGAGATTACGAACTATAATTGTTTTTCAGATCGGAGACTGAACGAAACGCATCTCCTCAAGTCTTTCAAATGTTGGCAAACGCTTTCAAGATATACATATGTCTACCATCTGCAAATATTTAATTCAGCATATTAGCAATATTTACAAAATATTCGTTATTAAATATTTAATTTAGGACAACCAGTTTATAGATATCTTGATGGAAAGATGATTAGCATCAAAAAAAATCATGTTAAGTTAACGATTGGGTTATTGGCTTGAAAGGAAGAGAAATGTTTTCACACTTATTTGCATATTGTCCGAAGAACATCAATAGCTATTAAAATATAGAGGTTATCGTACCTACATAACAGAGTGATCGAATATAAAGACATCCATGCTCTAAATAAAAATAATATTATAACTAAGTAAGTTAGTACAAGTGAGCTACCTTTAATAAAAAGAATGTGAAGGTATTGAGCTATGTATTCATTGTTGGGTGCATTTTTACAATACACAAAACACTCCTTACTAAAAGTGCGATTGCAATTGTGTACAGTTAATAAGAGGATACTTTATTGCATACGCAGACAATAATAATATACTTCTACTTTTATGTGCTATAAGTACTCGGTACTCCAATCCAAATTTTTATCACGACCGAGAGAAATGCAAAAATCTTGTTGACTATACAAATCTGAATGGGACAAAGGAGGATCTGCTGCGTGATGCGATGTGCTATATGTTACTCCACAATTTCTTGAAAATTGTTTATGCTCCTCCTGTGATCATCCTTAAGAAAGCATGCTTAAATTACACAAAATATATCGTAGGCAAATTCGATGGGATGAATTATTACATTTTATTTTAGAATTCAAGACGAGATCAGTAGAACAGAAGATAATATGCAACGTATAGGCGAAGATCTAATGCATACAAAGATACATTATATCAATGAATACGCTTTCGCTGTTAAAAACTGAATGAAATTGAAAGAAGAAAGTAAAATGGTGTTGTGTAGAGATCACGTCTCCTTAAATCTGCTGACTTTTATTTAGAGCAAAGCCAAAGACAGCTCATCAGAAAAAGGATCTTGAAAAGTCGAAAATGGACCTTATATCTTTTTTGCTTACGTTAGTTGCGTATTATTACTATTGAAAAATTTTTTTTGTGAGGATTCCCTGTAGTAGAATTGTAGGTTATACTCTATTTAAATGACTCTACAGAAGTACGTATAGTTCTATTTCAATCCAAGAAACCAATATCACAAGCATTGAACCAGATTAAATTGCTTGAAAAATACGCAGGGCTGTGATCTTGCTTTACTTTTTCGGATTTTTAAGCAAGTCTCACAGCTTCCAGCAAGGTTTAACAATCATTTACTTACACAATATATTAAATTACCTGTTGGAACAATTACATTAGGTAAATTAATACAGTTACATAAGGTAGGTATATGTGTCAATGTCTCATATAATATATAATTTTCTAAGGAAGCGCTAATCATAGATATGTAGTTATTTATATGGCGATTTATTTAATTTCACCCATTGACGTACATGAAAATTGATCTCATATAAGTATTCTAATAATGAATACAGCATTAAATAAAATTCTTGAGACTATCTAGACTGGGAGTAGACGTGTGTCGTGCGTAGCGATATTATTACATACATATCATGTAAGTTATGATTCATGATACAGTTTTCGAGGTCTTCCCACATGGAGTTACTTACTTAGGTAACTAGGGTACACAATAAAAGGTAATATTAACATTATAAAGAAAATCCGAAGACGAGGAAGCTTTTGCTTTCGGGGTCGGCAAAGCAAGAGCATAAATAGATTAAATAAATGGGACTACCCCCACTAAACAATACAGAAAAGACACAAAGATGTCAAAGAAGACAAGCCAAAACATAGTGACGAATTTACATATTAAAGGAAAATATATAGTTACTACACATTCAGTATATTCAATATTCAATCAAAGAAGGGATAGGGCAAAGGGCAAACGTTGAATGTAGACACTCCTACTCCTTTTGCTACCTGACTTTTGTGTGTTCTATTCTTCTGGACTGGATTAGTATTATAGTACATAGTACACACGTACATGGAAATAAGGGATCTTTATCTTATGCCACTCTATTGTGTTATGTTATGAATGATAGAGTGAGAAATAGAGCACCCAAGCTAAACAAACACCTTAGAATCTAATGGCATCAACTTAATAGCATCATCTTCGTGTTTTTGCCTTGTCGCGTCTGGTCAGAAGGAAGACCTGTCAGTTTTTCTACAAAAACTCCGGCTCAAACAAAAGTGAGAGAGATTCAATCTTCGGAACCTTTGTTGCAAGCACCATTTTATCGGCAGATCTCACCGTCTCATCTCACCTGCAAACTTTCATTTTCATACTTAGAACTTACACTACTGTATATAAAGCAATTACTATACTATAAATCATCCGTTTCATTTATAAGACATCTTTATCTTGAGTTCAGCGAGTCATCTCATCAATTTATTTGTATACCTGATTTATGGACTGAATTGAATTAATTATCTGTTACACTTTCTCTGAGCAATTAAGTATTTTCAACTGGAATTGCATAAATTTTGGCATTTTTCAAAAAAGGAATACTGTACTGATTACCCCAAGCACACAGGGAGGATGATTCAATTAGTTACATACAATCTCTGGTTGGCTGTTTTGCTCGTGTCCTTCGTCGCTGCTTCAGGATGTTTTATTACTAATTGTCCACCTGGAGGAAAACGGTCGGGATCAGAAATAGCTCCAAGACAAGTATGCAATTATTTTTAAATAAAATGAAAAGATACGATTTCTTTATCTGCTCTCACTATACTAACATATTTTTTGCGAGGAAATAACATTTTAGCGGACGCGGAAATAAAGAATTAAATATTTTTTGATTTCTGATTAAAAAATTATTTTAGCTAAACCAAAAAGTAATGATTTTTCTTCTTTTTTAATTAGTGCGAGCAATGTGGTCCACCAGGTATGTCTGGCAGATGCTTTGGTCCTCAGATTTGCTGTTCTCCTGAATTTGGCTGCTTTTTCTCTACTGCTGAAACTTATTCTTGTCAACTGGAAAATCGTTTCCCGACACCTTGTCATAATCCAGGGGCGCCTTGTTCCGGAAATGGTGACTCGGGACTTATAAATGGACAATGTGGGACAGAAGGCATTTGCTGCTCTTCAGGTAAACAATTTACCTTACTTAATTTTTAATTACCACAATGCACAAAACCAGATCACGCATTCATTTTTGCTTTCCGTCTATGATAAATACTTTTAGCACAATTCTTAACCACTTAGGTGAAAACATGAAATTAAAAAGTGAATTTTTTACAAATTGCTAATGCAATGCAAAGGTAGGTAATTGCGATTGTGATTGCGACTGGGTCAGTTGAATAGTTGAATTGAATGGAGCCAATCTGTATTCAATGCACGACTTCTTTCATTTTTCACACACTAACTCATCCTCAGTGAGCAAAGTTAAGTGAGACCGCATCATAATACATAATCACGTTAGCTTCAGCTTCCTTCATATACGATGTACAAATACATTCATTTTTCTATTCCGTGGGTGCACATTATTATTGGTACAGCAGGATGTTCACACGCTTAGGTAGTTTGTAGTTTGTAGTGGAAGTAAGGATCTACTAACGTACTGACTGATTGTGAGTTTGAGTGCACAAGCACTAGCAATCAAAATGAATTAACAATACTAATTGCTTTCCTATAAATATAGTACAAATATAGTTTCTTGGTTTATTTATACAACTCACTTATATAATTTATCACAAAAGTCATAAACAGCAATTATCCATTAAAGGGCTTTGATAAAAAGGTGCACACAAGGTAACTGCATCACTAAAAGCCCTTCTTCCTTTCTGTATTCTTTCTATTAGTTGTATAGATTTATGACATAGGTAGTATATCTAATGTAAACCACATATATTTACTATTCAATATTTACTAATCATGGCATACAAGGTACATGTAATACATATAATAGGGAATAAATGAATTCAAAATTATTTCTTTAAGAAAATTGCAGTGCAGAATTGTCTACATAGAGAAATCCGTCATATTTCTTAAACTATAAAGATATCGCACAGTGTGTGTGCCTTATACATACAGATAGTGTTCAGGTCAGGGAAATCATCTTTAGTTTGTATACAATAGTACCTATATGTGATAAGCTTCCCATTTAAAAATAAATACACACAATTTAAACTTTGAAAACTCTGAATGTCTCAATTCATGTGAAAAAATCATTGTATGTAGTGAGTTTGATCTATAGATAGTAAATTGCAGTAAGTTTTTACCTACTTATACAGATAGACAGACATAAAGAGTAATTGTCATTTTGAAGGCATTAGTAAATATAGTGCGCATTGTGGCAGTGTATTCAACCTTTTTTACTTCTTTCTTCTCTTTTAAGTAGGTACATTCTTTAATTTTCACTATCATTCAATATTTATTTACTCTTCTCTTCTCACAATACGTACAAATAGCCATTACAGTTCATTGTTGCGATTTTCTTATATTATATTTGTAGCAGTAGCAAAAGCCTACAGAAAGAATTTATGTAAACTAGGTCTATGAACTGGTGCTCTTCTCTTACAATAATTTTCTATAGCTTGTTAAACCTTAGCATTACATTGCTTAGTTCCTAAAGGAAATCTCATTGACCTTCATATGCACAAGGTATCTAGAATCTAGATGGTACATGATTTCCACTGCCCTTTGAACATTAAACAGTCAATAGGTATAAGGTACGACGAAGACCAAGTGAAATACAAATAAAAATCTTCGAAATCACGTAGTGAGTTTTTATTTAAGCAAAATAGCAATAAAGCTGATCGTATTGATATTGAAATTGAGAAGTGTAAGTGTATATACTATACTAGCTTAACATTAAGATTAGAAAAAGAGTGATGATCCCTCAATAGTTATTTATAAACACAGTTCGTCCCGTCCTTTCCAATTTCAGTGTGAAGACAAATTGCATCAACGACCAAGTTAAAGTCAACTCTTATTCTCTTATATTTTTTCTAACTTCTCTTATTTTCGCTACATTTCTGTCT
Source organism: Tomocerus mixtus (assembly GCA_034694165.1). NCBI lineage: Eukaryota > Metazoa > Arthropoda > Collembola > Entomobryomorpha > Tomoceridae > Tomocerus > Tomocerus mixtus. Next base: position 13,590 of record JAQFYC010003539.1, read on the forward strand.
AAACTACTTACTATTAATGTACACACTTACATACATACATATATACACTGTACATACTCAATACAATACTCCTCTCAAAGCTTCTCAAAATGAGAGCAATCCAATTATAGTTAACACTCCAATTTTTCCAATGTCAATGAAGGCCGGATACTGCCAACTAAACTGTACTACCTTTTCTTAAGTACATTATATACCTACATAGTACTTAAGAAAGTATGTAGAATCTATACTTAAGTATAATAATAACTAATGATCCAACTGTGCAAAGACACTCTTGCTTACTGCTCATCCTATACTCTTAGAAGCAAACGACAATGACAACACTAGATAGATACTAAATAAGCTACGGTTGAATCCAACTTAACCCCAATATCTTAAAGTACTTTGTTATCATCCAGTTAAACTCAACTCAAAGTCAAGCTGAGTTTTTTCATCTTCATTTTTATCTGACGTGATAGAAAGGATGAAGCAATTTTGTAAAGTATCCCTTTGTAGCACGTACTATCTGTATATAGCGAAAGATAATTTAGAACATAGAAGTTTACATATGTTAGTTTTAGTAAGCGATAAATTATTGTACTTACATTATATGTACATGAACGCTAACGTTTCTTTTGTCTTGCACTTCTATATGCAAATTATAATATTCTAATTATCGTACATAGAAAGCAACACGAATTTATAGTTATATGTTTCGCATAGTCAAGTAAAGATCCGCATTATCATTATCTTTCACCTTAGCACATAATAAACCACATAAGCTACACTACTGTACTAAATAATAATGCAATTCAAAATTCAAACATTGAAAGCATCTAGGTACATATATATGTATGTGAGTATTATTAAGTATGATATGTATGAACCTACATTGAAATTGAAACAGGGGAACAAAAAATATTCTTTAGATCGCATTATCATCTTTAGCATTATTCTCATATCATAAGACTGTAAATTATTCATGTAAAACTCTTCAGAATTCAGAATGCAGCTGTCCATCTTCAAATATTTTACTAGGTTACTAGTAACATACCTAGATATTAGCACTAGCTATATAGGATAATCATATAGTTACATTCACGTACAGCACGTAAATCCGCATGGTTAATCTTTATGTATTTAGGAATGTAGTGTGTTCTCACATAGTTATGGACGTAATAATATTAGTAATACGTGCTGTCACAGTTGAATGATATATAACTCTGTAACATCGTAGGTATACGATACTCAAATGATAAACTGGTGGATAAACTGCATTTCTTTTTATTATTTGTTTAGCTTTAGTCATGGGATATGTTATGTATAGATGCTAAATAAAAGTCGAGTGTAATTATTGTACCCTACAACACACATAATAATGCTATTTACAATTAGTCAGGTTTCAGGGTATGTGGTTACCTAATAATATAGTTTGAAACTTTTCATCTTTCTCACGATCAGAATATGGCGAGGTAGTAAATTCTCATGAAATTATTAGAATGTCCTAGAAAATTGAGTGACACAAGTAAATAAATAAACGTAAATGTTATTTATTTATGTGGGCATTCTGCAGAATTGTTTTTTCTACTAATTGTAAATTAGCAATAATGCAAAATTCAACAAGATTTATAGGCTGGAACAAATTACAGATAAAACAAGTAATGCAATTAAAATTAGGCTGGCTATACATAATGTGCAATTGTTTCCCTTGGTCTGCAAATGTCATTAAGGGTACATATGTTGGAGGTTGGTAGTAACTTTAATCCCAAGGAACACTATTAGTGAATAGGCCCTAAGCGATTTAATGAAAGGTAAAAATCGAAATGTAGTTTTTTCCATCATGTTCCACAAACTCATTAATTAATTGAGCATATTAACCTAAAAAAGGTAATAATTGGTCTTAACTATCCCAAATTAATTTTACCGTAGATCCCTAATAGGAATTTCCTAATTACCTACTCTATCGTAGGGAAATAACATTTTTGCAAATCGATTTTCTATGTTAAATCCGTTGTGGAGAATTTCCATACAAAATTTGGTTTACCCATTCTCATAAACCCATCCATCAAAAAAGTAGGTAGAAAAATTGGTTACAAATGTGCCAGTACATATAAAAAATGTTAGGTTACCTATTAGAGAAAATTACATTTATTAATGTACACTGCTTTTCACATTGAAAAAGTTAGTTGTCACATAAACACAGTATTCAGGCTTACAAATATTTTTAAGACTTATAAATATTTATACAAACGAAGCATTAATTAATTAATTCCTATTAATTAATTTTCGTTAAGCTCATTAGTAACACCATCGGTACCTGTTCCTTTAGGACCTTGTGCCTATGGCACATATAGTACATTCATAAATGAATAGTAAATAATAATTGTATTATGTTAATGTTGGTTTGTTGAGCAGAGACGTGCACTTTAGATGACACCTGTCATGACGAAGCGGCTTCGCCATTCTCTGTCCCATTCTTCAGTCCCGTTGACCACAACAAAGATTCCTCCTCTTCATTTGCATCTTCTTCTTCTGGTGCTGCTAATGATGAAAGTAGTCGAATTCCCAGCTCTCACCCGAACATCATGAGGAAACATGAGACTCATCCCCCGGCTGTCGTATTTGACACTCTCCCATCACACTACCCCAATTCTCTACAAATCGCATTTCATAAACTCATGCAAACCAACAATGGACATCATAATCACCATCTTCAAAGCCTGCCGATATCTCCTCCAAGGGGCAACAATGACAACTCTATTCCAAACGCTGTTGATTATTGATTTTAATTTAAGCTGCTATGCTGTGTTGTATTAAAGTTAGTACATTTACAGCCAACTCTTCTTTTATGACTCTAATTGGTTCAATTACTATTGCATTCTTTCATTAGCCCTAATTTATGTTTATTCATAGAATAGAAACCATAATTTATTTTCTAATTTAATGTTATGAGTATATTCTAGTACCCACTGAACCATTTTAAATGTAAATTGCATTAGTATTTACATAACGTTTACTGGTCATAACTATTTATGACTGATATCTATAAATCAAAAAGGCTAGTCCATATAAGTAGCTCTACATAGTTGTAAAATAAAAGTCTACATAATAATATCGATGCTTTTATTAGTTTTTAGATGTATTTATGTATGTATTTCTGTCAGATACAATTAAGTGTTTTAATCGTCTATTCTAATTCTGAGTGTATACTCAGCTGTTACCATTAGTCATCTAAATGATATGACACGAGTAAACAATAACTAGCAATTAAAATAGAGAAAATACATTAACAATACGTAAATATGATGAATAGGAGTAGGAGTTACTATAAGTGAGCACTCATAATGATACATAAACTGTATTTGGTGTATCTAAGGTGTGATGCTTTTCTTTTAGCTTTAAAGTGTAAACTATCTGTATATACAAGAACAAGAACGTATAGTTAACATATAATGCTCTAGCTGTAGCTGTGGAATAAATTAATAAATCAAATAATTCTTCTTGTAGCCTAGCCATGTATGTGAATTACCTATTTGTAAAAGTAGTAGAACGTATTCAGTATGCGCATCAAAATATTAAAGTCATAATGCAGTAGAAAAGCATCCTTATTGACAGGATATAGGTATCAAATGTGTATTATGTATTCAGTACTCAGCCAAAACTGATTAATTGTAATTTTCTGTATAATAAGCTATTTCTAGATACTAAATGTAAGCATGTCGTTAGGAATAGGAAATTCTACAAGAATTTTGTGGCATTTCCTAATATTTAATTTAGTTTATTGCACATGTATTCTTCGTGAATATTAAACCAATCGATATGCTGTATTTATGTTAATACTATGTGAAATAAAATTATTTTATCAATGTGAACAATTTACCTTTCGCTGATATTAATTTCTTTAAATTGTTTATTCCCAAATACAGTAAAAGTAGGTTAGAGTTATGGTAGTTATTTGAAAGAAAGATCAATTAGGCTAGCATTAATTACAAGTAATTTTAAGTAAAGAATTAAATAATATCTGTTGTGTGTTGTACATAAAAATATTAAGAATAATGTAATTACGCGTATGTAATGTAGTACATGTTACATAATATCATGCAAAGAATAAATAAATACTGATGTATATTACGACATAGTGTCACCGTTTGTAACTATTTATTGTTGGTATTATTCTTTCATATACTTCGAATTTATATTTGATTCCGTTTTCCATCTGCATTTCATCTGATACTTGTGGATCCCTGTGATATAACCATATCTCAAATTAATCCACACCAAAATATATTGCAGGTATCACCACGATTTAAAAATTTTAAATACATACTTACGTTACTAATTGATACGCATTTCTGTTGATCTCTGGAAAGAAGGTGTCGCATTTAAAGTCTGCATAAATCCTTGTTAAGTAAATTCTGTGACAAATAGGAGATTCCATAGCTATCTGAAAATAAAAGCATTCATAAATTGTTAGCGACATTATACATGAGATATGAACCTTACATGCATGAGAAAAAGTGGTAAAGATATGTTTACTTTGTAAACGTTTGTTCCTCCAGTTATCCAAACTTTCCCAATTTTACTTTTCTTCTGCAAAGAAGCGAGATCTTCTATGGCTTCCTCCCAGGTAAAGTATGACAAAACTCCAGGAGGACCATCACTGCAAATATATTAATGTTGACACTTAATTAGATTTAATGGACCAAGTATTTCACTATTTAAGCTTCTGGTATTTAACAGAAAGCCAAGATAAATATAATAATTTCTGTGCAATTACAATTTACGACTACTTAGAACTGCATTAATTCTTCCATAAAGTGGGCGGGAATCCTCTGGGATAGATTCCCAAGTACGTCTTCCCATAAGGACAACATTTTGTACCTCTGGATCAGAACTTTCCGTCTGCAATGTCATCCTCGAGTAATATTTCCATTCTTGCCTGTAATATATTATACATACTATTTATATATTTTAGCAAATATACAGACTCAGATTGTAAGTCTTTGAGGATAAGTAATGTGATATTGTTATCACTCTTCAGACAGAATTTGCTTGACACTACTACTTATAAGCGTATTTTTGTGTAGGAACACTTACTTTAAACTCCAAGGTAATCTGTTGTCGACACCAATGCCCATATTTTCATCGGCCGCAGCAATGATGTAGACTTTCATATTTGGGATATTTGCATTAGTTTCCCAATTTGTGGAATAATGAGTAGTGTACGTTGCTGTAAGATTGCAAATTATAAGAGTCAGGGAGAGAGAGACGTGCATTAGTAATAACCATAACATATGATTCTGGTTTTCTTTTATTACAATTTCATAAAATAAGATCAGTTTGCTTTGGTTTGACTTTATCGTTTCATTGGGTATGTCAAAACCTAACAATTTGTACTTGATCTTCACAGTCGGAGAGAACTTACTTATTTATCATAAAGATGATTTGGTTGCAAAATTTCCAGCAATTAAGATTGGAATTTGACATATCAAATTAATGCCTAAATTTTAAAACTTAATTAGTTTTCTGAGGATATTTCGCAGTTTCGAAGTACAAAACTAGAAAACTGATGTTTGCCATTAACTTTGAATTAGGTGCTCTTCCCAGGCCAATTAAGGGAAATAATATTACTCACTCGCTTAACTTTCTTACAGTTTACAAGTGAATACATGTATAGACTACGTTACGATGAGATAAGGTATGGCAATATAGTAGACAATGTTACAAGTAAATTGGATTTAGTTAATATGTATGCGATGTTGCATTTGTTGGACAAATGAAATGAAAGATTAGATACTATTATGCCATAAGTTGGGTTTATGTGGTAATACTGTCAAAGTTATATCATTAGAGGACTTAATGACACATATGAGAGGACAAACCAGTTTGATTGTTTTTAGTACGAAGGTTTATTTTGCATAACTATAAAATACAGATAGTAGTATATAGACATAAATCATATATGTATATATCTGTAGGTACATATAAAGTATAGAATTATAAAAGTGTTATACATGTTCAGTCGTTTAATTATGTAAGATTATCCTAATTATTCCTCATCTTTAACCTCAGTTCCTCCAGGTCAAGGTCATATTTAGTTTGTATGTCAAGGAAATATTTATTTGATAAGCATACTTCTATATTATGTTTATTGGGCTTATGTAGCCATATGTACTAAGTATACCGTTAGATTGATGATATTAATTAGATATAAATATACATAAATCGTTTCAATTAGTTTATGTCCGTATCAACGATCCAGATTCCGTGCTAGAAGACGTTCTTCCTCTATTTGCACTAGTTGACTGGTTATTAATATTCTGCATCATAATATCTCGCCTAATGGGATATCTGCAATAAAAAGGAGATAGAGGTGTAACTGACCACCCACACAAATCATTATATTAGCATCAAAGTGTTTATAATGGTCATAACCGTTGGCATATTATGTGTACTAAACATAAGTAGTGGTAGTAAGATATATATGTAGTACATATCTGCACTAACTACTGATTACTTCCAAGTACAGTCTGAGATAAATTATTTATTACCTAAGGGACCGTCCATTAAACACGTCAGCAGTTTAGGGGGGGAGGGGGGTTCAGCAAAATGTGACAAAGTATGACATAGGGGGAGGGGGGGTCCGGTCACTGCTGACGTCAGCAGCCATGTATATCACAAACTCAAATGCCGCTTTACGCTTTTAAATTTAACTGATGCGATAAATGTAAATTCATTCATATAAACTTTCCGTTCTTCAAACTCTCCTGCCATCTGCTTCATCACCATCAATATTGATAGTAAAGGAAGAATTGAGTTGAATGGCGCCA
>JAQFYC010003540.1:0-20395 GCA_034694165.1 Tomocerus mixtus
TGGTTTAGTATTACTTATGACATGGTTGACAATGATCCAATTTAGTGGTTGAAGTCCTTAGGTATTTTCATTATCTAAATATTTACTGCTGGGTTGAGTATCGTAACATCTAGTAAACTATAATTCAGTATAATCGCAATATGTAAGTAGTAAATCTGGTTAACAATCTTAGATTACAAAAGCCCTTTCAGCAATGTACACAGTGAAGACTGATAAACTTGCAATTTTCACCCTAATCGTCCTTCGTCCCTGTGTATTAGTATAAACCCGAGGTAGTCCTTGTAGAAAACCTTACCACCATCGCACCGTACCAGCAAAAGCGATTAGAAATGGATACCAAAAATTTCACAGCTTACTCTACTATACGCTCAAAGTAAATGCAGCGGAATATTATTGCTCTCTTTACAGTCTTTACATCTTTATCCAATGGGTAGAAAGTAGAATAGAAATGTATCAGCGTATCTCACTTTCCCTCAAATCAAATAAGCCGCAGCAGGGCAATGTGCTGTAAAATGATGTTTCCTATTACTTCTAAACATAATTAATTTTAAAAAATTAATAAGCTTGAACCTACTCCTAGTTTAGTTACAAACTGTATTAATTTTTAAATTAAACGATATTCTAGATATAAACTTGCATTATTTACAGGGATCCCATAACTCGGTTCCTATGAGCGCTACAGATAGAACCTCGTTATTAATCAAAACTTAATAATAACGGGATTACTCTTTAATTTTATCTGTATGTATATATTTTTACAATCGTACAACAAATATATAATCTAAATCATTTAGATGGGTATCATTTACAACAAAATAAAATTGGATCAACTTCATGTAAAGGGGATCACACGAATGGTACTCTCTGCAGATGAACTATGTATGTACATCAAATGTACATCATCATTGTGTGCATGCATAGAAAAATCATAAATCGAAAAGGCTGATGCGGAAATTACTAGGCCGCCGAAGAGCATTCTGTGTTACGAGGTATACTTCCGCATTTACTGTCGACAGTTATGTTATTGTGTAGAAGATTCTAGTAGAGTAAAATGATTGACGCTTGTTTGGCTTTTATCGTATAATATTATGCGTCTTTCAAATTATGCACATCTGTAAAGAGCATCGCTGTGTAAGAAAATTGCATAGAATGGATACTTACCGTGAGTTCTGTAATAAGGATTTAGGATCCATAATAAATTCTCTTTAGATAAAAGTAACCAAATTTCATGGTGCGCTGATATTTTATTATTATTTTAATAATAAAGTATCTTTTCGCTTAGTTTCATTATTAGGATTAGAGAACGTCTTCATTGTCAGCTTAACTAATTAAGTAAACTAATAATTAAGGATACATAAAGGTAACGGTAATCTGCAAAATCCATCTTTTTCTCATGAAGCATTAAGGAAACATTAGAGTTTATAGGCCCGTGCCTTATTGGGAAAGCACGGCATTTAATATGATAGCTTCGGTGCTATAATAAAACTTTTTAGATGGAGTAGACTGCAGAATATTATCTGTTTTATGGAGGTTCACTGAGGTTCCTTTGACTGTGAAAGATAGAAAACTGGCAAATCAGCTCATGTTATAGTGTTCTTGTAGTAGGTTCTGCTATAATAAAGAAGTTAACATCTCAATATCAAAGGTAGTTAATTTACAGAACCTCCGATTTCCACTGCATTTTACAGAAGCGGAGATTGAGCATGTAAAACTGGAATAAGGCTTAAAAACGATAAATTCTTGCGATTATTATGTTATACTATGTAGTTTGAAGTAAGCCACACGGTTACAGCAAACTCTATTATATTTTTAGTACTAACGATAAGTGTCCTGCTAATAAATGTCCATAATAAGAACCGTAATTTATATTTATAAGCATGCTCCGTAAAATGAAAACGAAAAATTTATTTAATCTTCCTTGCATCCTAAGATGCGTATTAAATAATTCCAATCTGCATATTCAATCCATTATAGTATCATAGTAAAATTCCAATAAATTACGTATAATCTCATAATTAATTACACATAATTTTTAAGGATACCATTAATTAATACTGTTTGGAAATAAGCTATTCCCGTACATGTTCCTGTAGAAAATAAGTTGCCCTCCCCTTTGGCTTAGTTTTAGTATGGTTCTTTTGAATTAAGTTGGACGATATTTTATATTCCCCGATTTTGTATAATTTGTAAGGGTTAATAGAAACAGACTACAACCGGGGAGATATACAATGTGTGGAAAAAGTAAAATCTCATGCAATGTGTATTTTTATGCGTATTTATTTTAGTAAGTTGTTAAATATGTATTTAAGAGCTCTTCTGGTGTGATGTCATTTAAGCGAACATTTAAGAAAGGTAATAATAAATTTTTATTTGATTGTTTTTACAGAGGTGACCAACTTATTCTTCGTCGTTCTTTTTACACTGGAGATGCTCCTGAAAATGTTTAGTTTGGGATTTCAGGTTAGTAGTGCTGGAGAGGCTTTTAGTCCTCACTATTTTATAATAAAATAATAAATCCAAGAGCATAGCGACCACCAACCCACTCACTCGCATCCACAATTTTATAGCAGAGCACGAGATGGATGCAGTGCATAAGATAGATGACTACACGTAATATTAGGGAATCTAACGTCAAGTGCTACATCCATATTACATGTAGAGATAGTAATAAAATATAAAGAATGTCTACTAAAGAATTGAGCCACTTGCCCCCTTCAGTCACATCACACAAGGTGCAATAACTTTTGGCAATAACTGACACAACAGGAAATAAAAGTCTTTATTTTCTTATATAACGTTGGAGGTGGTAGCTTAACTTTAGTGACTCACTCACTCACTCATTGTCAGCCCAACTCACATCACATCAGTTCAGTTCTACAGATATTTTATTTACTTTACAAAGATCAACTCTTAAGAGTCAACCAAGTCAAGTCAAGAAAGGTCAGTGAGTTTTCTTTACTTTCTCCTCTTCTTTCCACAATATGTTCTACCCAATGAACTTATATATGAAGTATGTGCTAGTGCCTAATACCTAGTAGCAAAATTACCATTCCCCATACAGATATCCGTCCTATATTTACAGAAGCCAAAAGGGAATATATTATATGTACTAGCTAGAAACGCAAAACTTATATACGTACGTAGATTCATAAACATGGTATAGAAAAAGGTTAAAATAAAATAACGGGTCGAATGCAAATACATAGTGATATACTTTATAGGCAGTCATAATATATCTCCTATCCCTATGAAAGTTTTCTCCCTGGTCTTACTTTGGGATATCAAAGAATAATAAATACCCTGATCAATTCGATTCCCAAAGGATGTAAAGAATAGATTCGCATACGTATCGGATCACACATCTAATTACTATAATATCTTAATACAATATAAAGTTCTTAGGAAAGTAGGATGCCATCCAGCTCCCATTATAACTGTATACTTATGTTTGCACTGAGCAAGTTCTCGTATACGATACTTATAAAGATCTCTTATACGTTTCTTTATATCAATAGATGTACAAGATATTGTATAGAAATAGCTATGGGCACCTAATACTACCTAAATAGAGAATTTGCTCAGATTAACAAATAGAGAATTTGCACATATATTGTCGTGGTATTGGCTTTTAGATTTTTACATATATAAAATAGCTACAAAGATAGGTATATGTATTAGTAGCCGCGCTTTTTACATTCCTTGTTCACATTATCTTATGTATGTAGCATGTAGGCAGAATAAGTTCTTTTCTGTATCTGAAATCAAGTTACTAATGCCTTGAGTTTAGGTTAGGGTTTGAGCCAGTGAGTCTTCTAATAAAAAAGAATTCCCCATGAGCCATTTGGGGTTTGAGCACGTTTCTGATTTCCAAGTCAATGGGTACTCTTGGTCCAATGTCCGACATCCGGCCATCTCCATTTCCTATTTTCTCTTGTATTTTAACACTTTCTCTAGAAATGTTAAGCGAGACGAGCCAAGGGAAGGGAAGCGAAGCCAAACGAACGGAGGAAAAGAGTCGAGACGAGTCTCATCCTCATCCAAAGTACAAAATAGTATTAAAACGGGAAAACAAGTTGAGAAAATGGATAGTACATAATAATGTAGTATTTAGTATTAGAAGGACAGAACGTGGAAAGAAGGGAAGTGCCATTTGACTGACTTTGGTTGACTTGACTGACACTGGGGCTGGGGTCATCTCATTTATCTCATAGGTACTTACTTACTTGCGTTAGTTAGTAAATAAATGCAGAAGGGCGAAGAATAAGTGCTCTCCGGTCTTATGCTCTTCATTTACTCAGCGGAACATTCATTTCAAGGCAAAAGATTTTTCTATTCAGCCATTCAGTGACATACATACTGAATAGAGACAAGAGTGAGTGAGCAGTTGTTGTTTCACTTTCTTGGCTTAGCAGCAATGAGAATAGGAAAAAGATTATCCGCAGACCGCTGACTGCCGTGACGAACAGTTAATGTAATGCAATGCACATAAATAACAGAGTCGCACAGTATAACTTGTATTTATAACACTGTGGAGAGGAAGCAAGCGGAATCGTGCTACCAATTTCTGCTTGCGCTTGCAAGATATCAGCCTGGTTCACTATTTTAATTTATATTCTTTGGGAATCCAAATATACATTTCGAAAGCAATTTTAGCTATGGGAAGATCTTAGATCTGTAAAATATTTACAGTTTTATAGTTGCCGTTTTGGCCTAGAATAAAATCCGGACCAGAATCTAATAGGTGCGTAACAGAAATTGAACATCCGATCGTAAAACTCTATATGGCAGCGCTGATGACTAAATAGTAATTAGCAATTTTACAAGAACAACTAGAATTAGCATTCGCTTTTAGCCCGCCCGAGTGTGCGAGGCTGGCTTATTTTGGTTAGCATTGTCCAAAGTTGGACAACTGATATGATATCTGCACTGGTGTGGGTACCCTTAATACAATTACATTGATCCTTTTGATCTGTATTTGTGCCCCAATTAATAAAATATTCAAAAAACAGTTAGCCAAAAATTCATATTAACCCAGACCAGTTCGTAATTGAATCCCGGTCGCGAATAGAGCTCCTGCGGTAAAAAATGTACATTGCATTATGGCAATAGCAGTCAAGTCAGTCAGTCTTGCTAGTTTAGTGCCACCCTAGCGAGAAGTGAGTTGAGAATTACAGAGATACTACATATATCTATCCATGAATGTTGTATAATATTATACAATATCTAATAAATGAACCCTTGCGTTATACAATGTTACATGACTATGACACACTAATGGAACAGATGGTAGTACCAATTGCTTTTATTACTTCCACATTCCCAAAAACATGTTTCTATGCACTTACTTTTTTATATCATGGAATTCTGTGCAAAATAATATATTTTTAATGTGATATTTGTATTTATATGTGTACACTTAAAGGGTTACTTCGTTTCTCTATTTAACCGTTTCGACTGCTTCGTCGTGATTAGTAGTATTCTTGAGATTGTCTTGACAAAAACTGAGGTTATCCCTCCGCTGGGTGTATCCGTCCTTAGATGCGTTCGTCTTCTTCGTGTCTTTAAAGTCACCAAGTAAGTCACCTTTCACATTTGTATTCCGATTCTTGCTAACATACCTTTCTCTTATTTACTAGATAACAGTTACTAGTATTACCATAATATCAGCATTATAAAATGTGTGGAAGCAGTAAGTAGTTTAAGTGTAAAGTATGTGTAGTAGATCTAGATACCCATTATTACAAACTGTAACATGCTACAGGCGACTTATGAATACTAAAGTACTTTATATTAAGTAGGAAACGAAGTCCAGGAATTTTTAACCAGATCTGCGATATCATCCATCACACAAGCGCATATATAATACATATTATTATAGTAGACATATCTCAAGACTAAGACTGCGAAGCATTTACGCGATGCAACGCGATTTGAATTCTTATTTTTTAGCAGCCACTCTTACTCAAGCTAACAATGAAAAATGATGTAGCGTAACAGACAGAAAACATGATAAAAATACTAATGAAAGAATAAATCTGCAGAGGACACAACAGAAAAGAAACTAACAAATAGGATTGGAGCGACGAAGCAAATCCTTACAAAGAACACTTACATTGCATTTCCAAAATATCTGCACATTCTGTTCCTTTCTTATATACATGTATTAGTATACATACATATTGTACCTATACGAATTGTCTGAGAGGGAAGACAAATGAAAAAATCTTGCTTATTCACTTTCTACACATAACGTAACACAAACATAATAGGTAACTGAAACTTCAGCTTGTTAGATTAGCGTAGATTACATAAAATTACGTAAGAAATATAACAGTCGCGTCCTATCTGTTACATAAAGAACACAAAGGGGCAGACAGTATAAAAGAAATATATATCCGCTACTCTAAATGAAATGTACACTACAAAAATATGAATTCCACTTTGGTTATAATTTTATTATCAGACTAATCATGGCTTGTCTCTTACCACGTCCCTATTATGCGTAGCTATTTACTTTAACAAAAATACGCTATTCTTACCATAACGAATTCGTATATGAAAAATAATATTACAATAGTTTATGGCTATAACTACTAATATATATGATTAGTGATTAGTATGTAAGTTGTACTTCAGACAGAGTATCCTTTATTTAGCCTAAATCTAATAGCTTGACTAGCCTTTAATTGTTGTCTTAATCGACGTATGATTTTGTTCAGTTTTCCTCAGCTATTGGTTGTCGTGTGAGAATAATGGTAAATGCAAGTACAGACAAGTAGCTAATACTGTAAAGAAGAAAGGTTGACATTTTTATAGAAAAATAATGCTAAAATGAGTGTAATGATACTTTTTTGGAAATGTTTACGTATATCAAATGCGAATTGTTTTTTTAAATAGGTACTGGAGATCACTGTCTAATTTGGTGGCTTCTCTGTTGAATTCCATCCAATCCATTGCGTCTTTGTTGCTTCTGTTGTTCCTGTTCATCGTGATTTTTGCCCTACTCGGTATGCAAGTGTTCGGAGGAAAGTTTAACTTTGACAAAACCTCTGACAAACCAAGGACCAACTTTGACAGCTTTTGGCAAAGCCTACTGACTGTATTTCAGGTTTGTAATGCAACACAGTAGATAATATTTGGCAATAATTGTATGTGTTTGACATGGAAGGATGTGGGATAGGCCTTTAAAAGAAAATTCTTTGAAACTGGGTTCCGATTGTGATTGACTGCATCTGGGACAGTGCCTCAAATACTTGTGGATATATTTAGGGCAAAAGGGACAATCTCTATTTTGCATTGTTTGTGTGCAGTAGTATGGGAAAGAATGTATGGGATGGTATGTAATGTAATCTAAACTGTATTGGCAGCCTCTATGCTTACATGATCATTTTCATCACGAGTTCAAAAGAGCCGACAGCGCTGGATCCAGAAAGGGTATAGTAATATAACAAGGCAGGACAGCGACAGGTCACGTAATGGTAAATGCTACCTAAGATACGATCAAATAATGTAGCTTATGCTTTGTAACACAAAAGTTGTTACAAATCGCCAAATTCTCTGGAATTGTTTTCTGCATAGGAAAAATATTTAGTATAAATTCGAGAGCAGGCGTTATATACTCTGAAACTGTAAACTCAATCTATTTATTTATGATATTGCTATGAGTCGACTTGACTTGACTCCCTTGATGTAGACGTTGACAACCCAAGTTAATGACTGCACATGTCGACATCATTCTTTATCCCATTCGACTATTCATTCTTTATTTACAAGCTGTGGTCCTTTGTCCCAGTCTACGTGGAAACCTCAAAATTAATTAGTTGACAACGCATACTAAATCTTCTGTAATAGACGAAATATATGTACTCGGGATTAAAATTTTGTAATTAAAGCAATTTTCGGAATCTGGCTATTAGTAAGAAATAGCAACATCAGTGCCAACAATATTACTATTACACAATCATTAAATTAAAAACCTGTTATTTCGTTTAGTAGCTACTTGAATTCTAATTCTGCAAATTAATATATTTCCAAACTGTAAATGTGAAATACGTACATTATTCTACTTGTTATACCTACATCCATTTCACATTCAATAATTGCTTTCTGATTTCAAAGGATTTTGAATAGGTATACCTTTGTATAAATACTACTTCAAGGGAGCTGGGTATGCGACTGCAACAGTCGCATACTCAGCTCAGTAAATGCATTTTCTATAGGTCTCTTCTAATTCCTCTACATACAACTACATACACATACTGGAGAAATTTACTGTTACTAACTTTCTCCTGCTGTGCGTGAAATTGCTGATGCAATCCGCAGTGTTAGAGAGAGGTAGTATGAAATGTGAAGCTATATTGTCTAGTAGTAAACTTAGGGTGGGTACCATAGGTCCTAGTATAATGGAACGTCAAGTAGTATGTTATTAAGTATGCATCCTTATGTAATTTTGCATGTACTTGAAATTCGTATAAGTAGTACATGCAAAGTAAATATGTACATACAATATTGCTCCAAATTTTAAATTCTATTCTACACCCTCATAGTGATTCTTCATAACATAATAATATAGAGCAATTTTTCCCTACAAACCGTGTACCCTCTTCTGTATGTGTTTGACAAGAGATAATCACTCTTAAAGAAGAAAAAAATACTTTCAAATAATTAATTTAGAGTTTTGCCACTTGAAGTACATACATAAATAGTTTTGAGCGTGACCCATTCAGGAAGCCCCCAAACCATTTCATTATAAATATATGACGCTGGTGATAAGTATGTATCTTATCTATGCATTTTATATTTAAGACAAAATAATTTAAAAAAATGATGAATGGTGTATTATTCATGCATAGGAATAACTTTGTTAATGTTTATGGTTTATTTTTGGTGCTTTAGATACTAACAGGTGAAGACTGGAATGAAGTAATGTATCTAGGTATAGATGCGTATGGAGGTGTTGCTTCTATCGGAATTCTTTCGTGTATATATTTTATCATCCTATTCATTTGCGGCAACTGTGAGTAACTTTCTTTATTTCACTTATATTTTGCTTTAAGCCATTTCTCTTTACTGTCTGTTTAGCTTAGAATAAATAATTCAATAAATAGTGTAGAAGCGTTAGTAAGTAGAAGGATATTTCTCATGCATATGTAATTAATTCTACAGAAAGAGATTATAATATTGTAAGTTTTAAGTAAATACATACTAGAATTATATGATGTAATTTGGGTAGATTATTATACACATTAAATTATGTATATTATATTAGGAAGAATATTATCCATCGTTTGTTGTTCTGCCTTATTTGTGGCGTGGTGTGACCTAGATTTAGATAGAGAAATTTTGTTATGTAGTGTAGAAGGAAATATTGTGTTAGTACAGATAAGTATGTATGTAGGTGTGTGGTTTTAGCAGTATATTAACTTGCAGTTTACGAGTTTATCTGACTAAATATATTAAATTAAGTTATTTTAATTTACATAAAGGAAACTGACATGACAGTAGAAAGTAGAGTGTTGTAACTGAGATTCTCATTTCTATGAATTAATGAGAGCGCCAAGACCATGAAACGATTAAGGAACACACAAGAGAGTTGATGTATTAAAGTGCCGTTGAAATGTGTTCTTTCTCTTTCTAAAATTCTCCAAGACAGTACTATCTTATTTGCGCTCTGACTGAACAGCAACAGCTTTATAAAGACGAGACAGTGAGCTCTAAAATACTGGTGCGCTTTGGCTGTATAACTGTATCGTATCTCTATTCTCTGATATACTGATGCTACACTGTTAAAATTAAAACATGCAATATGTAGCCTAAGAGGAAATCTCACTGGGATTTTTAAGTAACATAACTAACCAGAAACATTAATACCTAACTATTTTGAAGGAGAACGAAACCGTTTAGCAAACCACAACAGTGTTGGTACCCATTTCCTTCCAAGAATATAGAGCTCATGAAATTATGGTTCTTAAAGATTTTAATTTCATGATTCAATCAAAATTTTTGAAGCTGTAACTGTAGGAAAACGTATACAAATTTTGTGTTTGTATGAGACATAAGTCCCCTTTAATTTTTTATTATTATTTGCTTATCGTATTTTCAGGGAACGATATACTTACTCAGAATTTAATTTAAGTAAAATTATATTTACATACATACCTGTAACTTTTTCTTGTTAAATTCTTACAAATTATGGTCAAACCTACTTTTATTACTAAACGCAATATTTAAGTAATTATCGTGTAAGACCATGAGAATGTTTTGAGCACCCTATTTTGACGAATTTAGGGAAAAATATGAATATGTGGGTAGTTGGTAAGTGTATTTAAGTACATATTAAGCAAGTAATGAAGTGTATGTGCTTAGTATTTATTGTAGCAGTAGAGAATAGCGAAAGTACCTACTAACACTAGCGAAAAGTACTGCAAGTCTCCTCCATTTGTGCCATTATAAATTTTATGTTATACATTGATGATCATCTAAGTCAAGTTAGCGTTTATGTTAGAGCTCAGTGCAGATTAATCCGGACTAGCACGAATCAAACAAAAATTTTAGTTCGGATTAATCCAATGCCCTAATGATTGAGTCTCCTCTTCTCATTACTACTTATAAACACACTTTGTTTTGAATCTTCGTATTATTTTAGTACTGAGTAGCTCTTTAACTTTATTCGGACGTGGATTTGGTTATGTTTGCGTTTTGCGTCTCCCGTATATTAGAAACGTTAGATTTTTATTTGTGGCCCCGCTTCTTCGGTTTTCTAAGTTTTCTATCGCCCGTTAAGCGTGATTCGCCTGCAACGACAACGACAACGACAACGACACTAACATGTGCCGATGATGCTAGAATAAAGTTAAATGCTACACTGTAAATATTATCATATAGTGATCCTGATGATAGTATAGTATAATGCTTCTTGATGGTTTGTTGGAATATATATGGGAACGCAAACATCTATATGTGTAAGGTACCTTTAGTTCCTCTAAGAATGGAATAAGATCTAAGAAGATGCATGTTGTGTATATTTAGTTTAAGAGTAGAGATGATAATAACTAAGATATCTATGTAGTACAGTACACACATAGTAGTTGGAATAAATGAAAGTGAGTATGCAAATGGTCTTTTCCTTCACACAGACATCCTGCTAAACGTCTTCTTGGCTATCGCTGTGGACAACTTGGCAGACGCAGAGTCTCTAACTGCAATCGAGAAGGAAGAGGAGGAAGGAGAGGTAATCAAATAAATTATGATATCATACACACCATCAAATCTAGTGCTCCCATCCATCCGTCCCTTTTTCCATTACTTCGGAGAGTTTAACGTGCTCTTCGTTCCTCCGTCCGTTCCTTTCCCTTAACTTAGCTTAGCTTGGCCAACAAGCCAAGACTCTCTTGCTTGACTATATACTAGTTATCCTAACTTTCTACCCTTTCCTCTTATACATTTTCATATTATGTATTATTTTGTATGCTCATAATATAATACGCTTGATGTAATGGGAAAGGGAGGGCAGCCAAATACATATACATACATACATACATACATACATACAAACAAAATAGGTACATCCTTCCATTGATAGTCGGTTCTGAGTTAGTCTGTTTACTGTAGTAAGCAGAAAGTTCTTAAAAAACTAAATCTCAGTTGAAAGGATCCATAGCAAATTTCTTATTGTAGTATCTCTTGACAGGGATTCTCAAAACTTATTTGACGAACCTCGAATGCCGAACAATTTCGCAAATTTTTTGCAACAATTATAGTTACTGGGTCAAAAATATCATTGAACTCATCATAATATTAAAAATCCTTTTATTTTTATGTTAAAGTATCATTTACATTAGTATGGAGGTATTTCAAGTCTGGATAATTCTGGAGTTGAGAATTGTGCTAGCAAAGTGCTTATTGTGAATGTATTTTGCGAAATTATTTCTGGTTTTGGGTGTTCTAAGGTTCTTTTTTGTGATTTTGCCGATTCGTGTCTCTTTACTAGTGTAGAATAGTGTCTGTCTAGCATGCGATGCGATGCGATGTCATGGCACGCAGTACTAGATTTCATATAGGATAACATTCATCAGATGAATGTAAATACTGCTGGAATCCGTATAGAGTTTCTAGAAACTATGTATGTAATGTCGTACTTCAAGTATTTACTGCTTTGTTGAACATAAACTACAGTGGGTAGATCCTAAGTAGAAAAGACAAAACTATATGGTAGATATAATATTATCTGTTTACCAACTAATAAGAAGAAATAGCAAGGAATAGCCATGTGAGGTCACTCGAGCGTATATCGATTTAAGATTAGTTTCTGTAGAGCAGAACTAAAAATCTCTTCTCCTCCCTACTCTACTGATCTGAATTACTTAAGTAAGTAACTAACAATAAAGATGTATAGAAGTTTCTATTGCTCTCCTTGTTAGTCTCATCTCATAATAACCGTATTTTGTAATAACTTATTTACTTTTTCTATAGAACGTACTTTTGGCACATTTGACAATTTAAAACACTCTTGTCTTCAGCTGTAGCTGTTCCTCTTCTGATTGCTTTGGTTCTATATAAAATAAATATCTTTTGGCAAAAAACTTCAAAACTATTGTGCTTATTTTCGTGATTAGCAGTGGTGGTTGAAAAATATGCCATTTATTTTCTCATGATGAGTTACTCTGCAGTAGTTAATTTGCATTAAATGGTTTTCTACAAGGTATGCCAACTAAAAACTCACAGATTTATTCTAAAAGTTCATAGGGAGTGTTTTCCCTTGAAAATATTTTTGTTATCTCATTTGCTAAGTTATCGCACCATGGGCAGGCCGAACTGAGTGCTTTATCATTTATGTGGGAGTATGAATAAGGGCAGGGAGAAAATTCTCAGCCAAATCGAGGTTATTTGGATATATTTTCCAGTTCAGTAGAGAGACACAGAGAGTTTGAGAGCACGCCACGCCTTGGAAAACTCTGTCCAATAATTTATCTTCCTTAATTACACTTTCATCTTTAAGTTGAGAAAGTCTATTTCGTGAGGGTGGATTGTGGATGTGAAATGTGAATCCTTATAGACAGTGTAGGATTTAAAAACACTTTTCATGGCGTGGCGTGTAGACAAATATAATGGGAATGGGACTCTCAAGTTCTTTGTTTAATAATATTGTATAGCGGATTACATATATATACCCATCAGACACTCCTATCAATACAGATAATAATTTTCTTTTTCTTCCAAAATATTTACATAATTCCAAAGCATTAGGAAAGCAGATCAAAGTAAAACGGTTTATGTGACTAATTATTTGCTATCATAGGCAGTTATACATTTAATTTGAATGAGTGCCTTTCTCCCGTCGATATATTTTCTTGTTTGTGTAGCAAAGATGCAACTGCAAGAGGGAAATAAATTTTCTTTGTCAGATTAAGCAGATAAGTTATAGGAGTTGGAAAACCAACTTAATACTCAGCTTATGTTCCTAGTACTTCAATTCTCTAGATATTCTCGCATAGACATACACTGCTGTTCAGCTATCTCTTATAAAAATTCACTTAAATATTGGATTGGAGATGTAATGCCTAGCAAATACGATTAAACTACTTACGGAACAGTGCGATAAAATGAATGCTTTGTTTCCTTGTCGCAAATCTCAAGAGAATATTTTTAGGTCAATTTGGGAAATAGAAGTATCACAAAATTGTTAAACGGTTATGTACCATATTTTCTTGGATGAGGCTAGGGTCACTTATACTCATTTAGTACTTTTAAAATCTGTTGACTTGACCTTACCTCATTGAACTAATTGATCCTAATTGAGAATTTATGATAGACATTAATACTTTAGACTTCTTAGGAAATGTTTTACGAGATTCCTAAAAGGTAAAATTTTATCTTATCATCTGTTTTACCGGTTTTTCTGACCTCATTTCTCTGCCGATGCCGTTAAAGTACCAGATTAACAAATTCTTGGATTCCTTACAATTATTATCATTTACCTGCTAGTGTAGTGTACCTAGAAGACATTTCATGTTTTTCTTTTCTTGCTAGCAGCAAGGCGAGTAATTTCTTTGCTAAATAATGTTACAAAATACCAGAAAAGTGTTATTTAAATTAGAAAGGCGTTAAAAGCTGAATTGCTTTATTGTGATCAACATAAAAGAAGAGTTTTACTACGAAGAGTAATTCCAGGGAGCTATAGGTATCAATTTCCCCACTGTAATAATCTAGTACCTAAAAAGAAATGTAATAATGTAGCGTAGGTAAACTACTGTGACTGTACTGTGCAATTGTATTGTGGTGCAAAGTATCCCACAGAATTTTCATCTTCATCACTGAACCACGGGAAAATATTGAATATTATCACAGTAGTTCCTTTTTAGACTTTGAGGCTTCCTAGGGGAAATTACATCGTAGGTAGGTATTGAGAACTACACATAGTACTTATATAATATACTATCCTACGACACAAGTGTACTATGTAGTGCACAATAAGTATGCACTTTCTCCATTGGCAATAGTGTAATCTTGAATTGTTTCTCCATCCAAGAATTGTGGAGCAAGGCTAGCAATTTTTATTAACCTTTTAGTAGTTGGCTAAAATATGAATTATTGCCATTAGTGAGTTACTTAGGAGTAGGAGTTGTTGTGTAGTTTGTATGTATGTATGTAGCACTGGGAAAGTTAGTGAGTATTTTGTGTATAGTACGTGAAATGTCGTGTAGCCAATATTTTATTCAGCGTCGGACTGTGACACCAAGCAAACTCAAACTGTGAACCATCAAATGCTCCATAGATAAAGTTAACAGGAGGTATTCCAAGTTATTTACGACAATACAAATAAAGAGCTTCAGAGTTTATGTCGCCGTACGCGTACCCGTAGGGAAACTACGGGAACCATTGTGGAGTAAATATCTTTTTAGAATGTGGTTTCTTTTGGGAGAGTATAGACGGAAAATAAGGGATAGAATGGGCACTGTGGGGACCCTCTATTTCCATACTCTCTACTCTAACTCTACATATATGCTATACTTTTTTGGTTGGATGTTGGAAGTACGGTACTGATATTTGTATATAGTAAAGAAGAAACATAAATAGCAAAGAGTCTGAGTGAACTGAACTACTTATGCTTCTTTCATCAGCGAAATACATTAAATTACATAGAAACCTATAGTAGAATACATCCATACATACACACTCGTACAGATACAGTACATAAAGTTACATTGTATAACTTCTTTCTCAAGAATTCTGTTGTGTGTATAATGTAGACATTTATTTTTATGGATTCCGCTTCATAATATTTATTTGTATACTTTCTAATGCTTCGTTGTGTGTGACTACATTTATTTGCAGGGTGGTGAAGGAGGCGAGGAGAAAGAAGCGTCTGAAGGCAAAGCAGTAAGTCAGGCTGGAGAAGCGGATGAAGTTGAGGAAGACGAGTACCAGAACAACACTGATGATGTGTGAGTTTTTCTTTCACTTTATTTTTTCTTTGACTAACTTGGCTAGTCAGTTCACTTCACTTCTTCGGCACACTCTCTCACTCACACACAGGCAGGGACTACTTTTATTTTTCAACAAAGTTTTCTCTTCTGAAGGGAAAATATGTTTTCAGTTAAAAGGGAACGAAAAAAATAAATAATCCTGAAAATCTGCATTTAATGCACATATCCAGGATTATTTTTTTTCGTTCGATATTAAATTACCACTATTTCATGAAATAATTAAGAAAATTTCAACAGTTTTCCCATGTTTTTCAAAATTCTGTAAAGCTTTTTGCTGATTTATTACAGAGAAATATTTCGCTACTCAAACTTACTGTCGTCTTTTTGGGGTTTTCCTTCCCTAACTACTAGCTATCTGGAACGAAACGAGAACAAGTTTTCCTTTCGGTTTCGCCCCCTTTTCCCATATCTCTTAGCTCTAAATATTATACTTTATATAATATTATGGCAGTTACTCCATTACGGTTACGACATCTGCACTTCACTCAAACTTTACACAGATTTTTTTATACTTAACTAACTAAATATATGTACCTAGTACATACAAACTCATGCTAACTACTTACTTTACTTAAAAGTTACAAGTTTTATTACTTAAATACACAAATAGAAATTTTTCTGAAATTATCAAGTATGTACATACTACCTTGGTGCTAAATATGAATCTACGGTGCTCATAGGCCAATCCAAACCAGGGTTAGCCTTTTGAATTAAGATAGCGATAGCCTCAAGGATAGACCATTATTCGTATGCCTTACTTTCTCCAAATCCATTTCTGGTTTTTGGTAGCTCAACCCTAGTAGTGAAAGGTACACTTCTCAACTCAAATGGCCTAAGGGATACCTCAGTAAATACATTTATCCAAAAGAACGTATCATAAAAAATTAATTTTGAAGTAAGCAGAGAAAATAATTTCATTTTTATTCACTTAATGACGCTACATGAAGTTAATATGTATTTTATGGAAGTGATACTCCGCATCGAGTCATAGCGAAGCAAAATGACCGGCCAGACTACTTTTTAGTTGGTTGTAATCGTAAAAGTGTCTAGGAAAAGAGAAAACTAGGGAGATAGAATCACATTGCGTGAATAAGTAAGGAAGTAAAAGAGGGACGCTAACAACATTTGACCGTAGGCTTTTCTTCGCCTTCCTTTCATAGACATCGGCTCGCTCCAATTGTGAAAAGTTATTGGTGCATAGTGCACTTGAGTTTGTTAGTTTGATCTACATTGCACACTGAGAGACTATACGGTCAACCATTTGCTCTTTTCGTCCAAATCTAAGTCACCCACATATATATATGTCCATTGGCATTTCTTTCATTGCAGAATACACCAAATGGGTCCGAATTGAAATCTTGCATCCCAAGCTACTACTATTTGTATATATAAAACCGGCTCTTATGCATGTAGTAATATGTATTATATACCCTGTAGACCTCGTAGTAATTATTGTAAATGATTAACTGCATACTGTACAAAAACTGTTAAGAAACCGAAACAAAATTCCAAAATAAAAAAATCGCTATCATTCTTAAAATCCCATTTTAGAATACTTTTTTACTAAAAACAGCCTACCTGCAAGAAAAGAGATTTCTTAAATGTATGAAGCTTCCTATATGACATAATACGTACATAGTAATATTGTGGCACTATTGGAAATTGGGCTAATTTGCTTTGGACCATTTGTCCGCCAATGGCATTGAGTAAGTAAAAAAGTAGGTATCTTCTATCTACAATAATATCATCGAAGCATTTCACTTTGTTGTACTTGGTAGTGGGTAGGTAATGGGTATCTAAGCTACGAAACTAAAGCAACTTGGCCATTACTAGGTTACTGTGTAACTCTTTTGATAATATAGATTTCTTGCTTAAGGAGACAGGGCAAAAAGTTACCAAGAAGTTCATTACGTTAGGTTGCATTGCTATGTAATGTAACTGCTGCCAATTCGCTAACTTCTTCAGCTCCACTTCTGTGGAAATAAATATTTTGTCTTTTTCATTCGGTTGAAAGTATTCCTTAACCTATGTTTTACTTTCCATGCCAAGGAACAAGTCTGCTGCTACGGATTTCTACATTTTTAATACTTTTGGCTACGGGGTTATCCAAACGGCCTTGTGTCTTCAGTTTGCTTTACTTTTTCCATTGGAATCCCTTAATGTTTGCGCAGCTAGTTTCCTTTAGTTTTCACGAGGCAAAATAATTTAATTACACTTCACAGGCTGTTTGCTTGTTTTATTGGTAATTTACAATAGTTCCACTGGGTTTTAATATATGTACTTACATGCTATGCTACATAGGATCAAACCATATTTATTTGATGAAATTATATTACAAATATCAAATATTAGTGTAAATACATATTGCAAGCAATAATGTAATGAAAATAAATCACTCGCCACTTTCATCAGGATTAGGGATTAGCTGATTTACGCCTTTTAATTTTCCTTTGTGAAAAACGGATACCCTCAGCTTATATAAAGTCAGACAAAGTTTGTTTTATCCGGTAGTGGCTTAAAGCTTAAAAGGGGAATTGTAGTTTGATGTTTTGGAATTGAAATTGATACTGAAATTTTCTTTATTTCTTTTCAGGCGGGAGAGTGACGAGTTGGAGCATCAAACGAGTTTTGAGACCGAAGGCGATGGTTATGATGACAGTAAAGACACACAAGGTATGCTCATTACTTGGATAGACAGTGACCTTAATATCCACATTGGGGCTTTGTAGTAGTGGACTTGAATGAATACATTACATAAATAGCAGCTTTCGCTTTACTATTCATTTGCCTTTTTCCTCTACATCCTACATCCCCATCGTTTGGAAAGTTTGTATTGGATTGGATGGTGTGCATTGTATCACATTGCTTGCACTACATTTATTTGTACTGCTTTTGTCTACCCAACGCCAACGAAACCAAATCAGGCCAGACGTAGACCATAATATAAGGCCAGGCCACCAAACCCAACCACCATATAAGAAAGTTAGGTTAGGATAATAGTATAAAATAGGTAGTTTTACAACTTACAACATTAGGTACGATTAGCTTATACATCTATAGAATAGACAATACAATAGTAACTACTGTTAGCCTGTAAATAGAAGGTAGGCAGTAGACACTACATACAATAAGTACCTATGTAATGCAATGTGGAGATACATGGGACAGTAGGAAGGCCTAAAAGCATTTTAGTTGAATGTTCACTTTGTGGATTTGTTCATTTCCCTTTTTGGCTCTCCTGGTATTAGTTTCTATACTGCAGCAGCTTTAATGTTGAGAGGAAGGATGAAATTTCTGTGTTTGTAAGAAAGACCTGGCTTAGCCAATATCTAAGCTGTCAAGCACTTTCTTCCCATTCTATTCTATGCAGAGTTTATGTTTCATTTCCATTTGACTTTTACCTTTTCCGCTTATACAACATACGTACCGATACACATACACATACACACATATGTACATTTGTACGTCCTCCTTTGTTTGTGCATCTTATGGAGCAGTTTTCTCTTGCTTTTACTCTTCCTGTACTGCATTGCTTGCACTGAACTCAACTGAACTCTTCCCATCTTCATTTATCTATTCTCTGTGTCTTTACTTATTCTCTTCTGATGTTGTACATTGTACATTGATTGTATATTGTTCCTATACCATAATAATAATATGTATGGGTAAGAGTAAGAGAGTAAGTGTATTTCTAGTAGTGTTGAATTGTTCTCGTAAAACGAAATAATAATATATATCTTGCATCCGTTAAAGATATATTATTATGGGTTATGGCTGGATCCCTTCTCTACTTGAGATTCTAACTATTTACTAATGTGTTAAGGCTAGTACACTCTATTGACTATATTTATACTCTGTTTGTAATTTCTGTAGTAATAGTACCAGCCAGCCCATGCAAGTGTAAACTATTCTTTCTGGCTTGGCTTGGCTTGGCATGGCACACTTCTGCTGTATCACTATATGTCTGCAAAGAATAGCCGAATGAAGAGCATTTATTGTAAAATGTGAGATTCTGATGTAACATATTCTACCCTAAATTACACTTGTACTATGTATTCATTATTCGAGCCGGGATCCTACAACTCTAGTTTCGCTCCTTGTAAACTACGTTCATTTGCATCAACTTCTACTTTGCATTACATTTTTCTCATTTACTTTTATTTTATGACTTCATGCAGTTCCACAAACAGATACCAAGTGCAAATATAAATATACCGATAAATATAACTCCCTATATAATATAGTCAGCCTTTTAGAATAGAACCATATCCATTTTGATTCTATTTTATTTCATTACTAACGTTATACGACGAATCAATTGCAAGACTGGAACCTCCGCTCCGGGTAGAAAAATCAGCAACTAAAATCTTGCCATACTACTGATAAAGTGCGTATACCTAGTCAGTACCTAGTACAATATGTAGTTCAACACAATTTAGGTGAGCTTCCAAAAACGATACAAAAGTATGGATACCTAGTTATACATACAAATAGCTGCAGTAATATACTATATTATACAGATACCTAAACTGCAAGACAATTTGATTGAGGAATTTGTTTTGGTTATCTGCAGTAGGTACTGAGGAATTTTAAGTGCTAATTTTCCACAAGTTGGGTTTCTAGAACGAATTCCTATTATTTCTGATTTTATTGTGGTATATGTACTTCCAATGATTGCGTAGTAGTAACTACAGGCGTAATTGAAAAATAGTGCACGTATCCCATTCGCAATGTCACCACTACATATAACTCATTCTGCTAATACGGTTATAAGTGTGACAAAAATACAATGTAACCTCTGTTTTAGCCCGCCCGAGTGTGCGAGGCTGGCTCATGTAATCGCAATGTCTGTCCGTGCGTCCGTGCGTCCGCACGATAACTCGAGAACGCATTGACTTAGGATGATGAAA
>JAQFYC010003541.1:0-20392 GCA_034694165.1 Tomocerus mixtus
AATATCTTCGAATTTCCGCTATTCCCCTGAAAAACTCTGAATGCTACGTGATAGCCCACACAATTCTCCATAAAATGGCTATTTTCATCCCTCAGGGGAGTAGCGGAATAAGAAGATTATAGCACTTACATTTTTCGTAATTAAAATAAATTATGATCGGGAATCCTTATACATGGATCGAGAATACAAAACACTCGCAAACACCCCCTATTTTGTGATTTCATTTTCATCATTCATTCCGTATTGCTCTATATTTTTATATTCCACACACATGTAGTAGATTTGACACGCAATACGACAGTACATACATAAATGAAGTGATATTTACATGCTTTTGTAAGGTTTGCATGTGAATATTATCTAAACCTACTTACTACTACTAGTATTAAAATATATATTCTATCAGCAATTTTTTTAATATGGCCTAGGGAACTATCTATATTGATATATCGATAGTAGAAGTATGCAGGGATAAAAATGAAAAGTTGAAGCTGTATGAACCAGAACAGAGTGTTGTAGCCTTAAAGTAGTACTAACCTAACTTAAATAATGCTAACAGTGTTCTACAGCAAGACAAGAAAAGCAGAAAACCAATGTTCAATAGTAAATATGTACTAGGACACTGTATATTACATCTACATCCAATTGAAGAATAGTCTGCAGATGATACATAAATATACGTATTACTATATAATACTCGTTTGCATTTACACATGCACTGATAGGAAGTGGAGCCAGAGCGAGTACAATAATATTATTGCATAGCTTATATAGTGGTACACATCCTTACGATTAGAAGATGAGCGAAGAAAGTATTTGTAGTAACATAAGTAACGTAAATAGCTGGAGAAACGACAGAGTGGAGTTAGGCGATGTAATAACAAATGTATTAAGACGGAAGAGCAAACGAAAAAGTATTGTAACTGCAAGTGCAACACAATTGAGACATTTGGCCGCAAATTACAACATGGCAAAAAGTTCGGCTCATCTGGAAACTTTTCTAAGGACAGGAAAGTGGCAAAGTGGAATGGTTGGCGTTGGCTTGCTTTGGTTAGTGAGGCGACCACGGCAAGACCCCTTAATGGGAAGATGAGAGCCTACCATTCCAGCTCATCCAAAAGCTTCCGTACGAATCTAATATCAATTATTTGAAGCCCCCTGGACAGCAGGAAATTCATTGGCCATGTACTCAACTCATCTACTCACTCACTCTCATTCCAAGCCATAAGAGTCGTCCATAAGGATCAGGGCAGACATAACATTACATAGTGGACTGGACTGGACCAGACTGGACTGGACTGGACTGGACTATGGATGACTGACTGAGACGGGCCGGACGTACTCTCCTTCTCCAAGTGTTTGCAAATTGACTCCACTCTGAATACAATCAATCTATAGTCCTCCCTTCAGTAACCATTACAGATATAAAGTGTATATATACAGATATATAAGCATATACCTAACATACGTACCTACTTATAAATACATTCTCTGTTCTCCTATAATCATACTTTAGATTACGTATGGACACATTTCAAACCTTAACTTACCCTTTCTTCAGATTACTATTACTACACCTCCTATACCGTATGTACTAATGTAAATAGTAGGAAACCATAGAAATACATTGAAAGTTTATCACATATAATGTAACTACTGCTATAATTTTGCTCGTACACGCTACTCACTCATGTTAAGTAAAAGAGACCTGACAATTTAACCAAACAGTTAGCAACGACCGAATTCATTCAATGTACGTAAGCATGTAGACTGTAGACTTTTGTCTACTTCCTTTCCACTTTGTCCTGTGCCATTGAAATAGCATGCTTAGACATGTCTATACATAAATGCTATGGTCATCTAAGTCATCACTATTTATATAAGAGACTTCTACACTATTACATTATTTCCACCTAGCCCTAACATGTCACATTACGCAAGAGTTCTATTAATTCCATCTCTGTTGCGATGATAATGAACTGATGCTACGAATTTTATAGTTTTCCTGTTGTAGTTGTACAAATAGGACACACAGAAAAGAACATCATATTATATTTGGACCTATAGCTTATTTTTACGTCCTGTAAGCATAGAAGCTACGCATTTTTCCATGTACCTTTTCTTGGTCGAACATGCTGGACTGATCCCTGCTACAGATGAATGAACTGGTAAAAGTGAATTGACTGTATAATGTAAAACTGTAGTATCTATTTATCTGAGTCTAAAACCGTGTCCTGTTAACTATACTAACTAACTAGCCAAGCCAGGCCGAAGTAAACGAGAGACTAATGTAGATAGTAAGCTTACGTTAGTGACGCTAAATAGAAGTTGGTTACCTAATGCTCAGATCTCTGTCACTCGCTTGTTTGCTAGTTCCATGCCATGTAGCAAACCATTGCACAGAAGGACGAGGATCTTTGCTGGCTGAGTAATAGTGTGTTTTTATACAGGATAGACATTTAGAGACAGTTATAGTATCGACATCCTCTTCTATTACTATTACTACTGTGATGTGAGAGAGACTCATCAGAAAGAAGCCCAAGCAGAGTTACTTTGCACAACTCAACTCAGGAAGCGTTCAATTATAGCTTTTCACTCGATTGAGTTCCATGTATTTCCTCCACATGTCTCCTCCTCCATACCTTCTATCAGAACATGAGTTTGTGATACAAGGCAAGGGAATTGCTATGGGATGGATATGGATACCTCTTCATTCCATCACATTCACATCCCTTCCTAGCTATTGATAGCAACTGCAATAAATAAGTAGACAAGGCGACTGTGGCTGTGGATGCATGCATCTGATGGAAACAAAAAACAAAGATGAGCCCACTTTCGGAATCCGATTTAATTTCCTTTCCCTTACACAGGCAGTAATTTGTATAGGTTGCAAGTTTCTTTCCCGTCTCCCATTCGATATACTACATACGTATGTACGTACATACGATTTAGTTAAAATAACAGTAGTCTGATAGGTATTATTATTCCTCCTTAAGTATATATGTAGTACTATCCAATAAAGAGTAAAGTATACATAAGTGAGTAAGTTCTCAATTTAAGATCCGAGACAAACCGAACGAAAGGAAACCAAGTTTAATAGTTAGTCAGGCAAGACAGCGAAGTCAAGTCAAATCAAGTTAGGATTGAAAAAAAATACATCCAATTTTCGTATGGGAAAGGAAGGGAATGAAGATGATGATGACGATTTGGGTTGATTTGGACGAGATGGAAGTGCCTATCATAGTCCAACCGAATTCCCAACCAACCAGTTAAGAAAATTCAAGGGAAACGCAAATAAAATATATAAATATATACCACAGTCAGTCACATACACACAAACATATTCTATTTAGTACACATACACTTTACTGGTTAGGTAAGCTTACATAGACATCTTCCGTATACACATAATTTGTTATACTTATTACGGGTACGGACTTTTTGACTCCTCCAACTTTAACTAACTGAATAAGTACCTACTTATAGTAGTAGTCGATGCATATGCATACGCTTGTATAGAAATGTTGTTAGGAAGGATAGGAATGGAAGACAAGCTTAAAAAAGTCGCGGGGGTTGAGAATGAGGTTTTGCACGGCCCATTTCATCGGGCAGTAATTCCGTCCTTGTTTATTTAATCAAGATTTCGACATATTTATGGACGTCGAGTTTTCCGTCTCGCAACAGATTGGTTTCGCCACATAATACATTGGACCTGAGCAGCAGATAGGAAAAGAGAGAAATAGAAAATATATGAACAAAGTAACTTTAGACGCATCACTTTAGTAATACACAACTACATAGCATGTATAATACCGGGCATTATAACTATACCCAAACAACCATTTAAGTTACAAGCAGCAGTGTTGTTATACACTATAGTACCGCACATTTGCTTTGTACACTTACCAGTTACCACCATGCATTAGCGAAGATGCTTAGCAAACAGAAACACCAACATACATACCATTTACAGAAAGAAGCCACAGTCAACTATAAGTGAAGACCAGAGCCACGACGTAACAAAGCAAAGCAACATGAACAGCGTCAGCTTAAAAGCGAACGTTTGTTGTGCTGACTTGACTTCTTATGTAACTTGCATTTACATGAGACTCCATGTAAATCAATTTTCATTCCTTGCCTTGTTGTTAGTTAGTATAGTTATGTAGTAATTTTATAGCTACAAATGTTACATACAATAATTGAAGTAGCATTGCATTGAAAGTACCTGCAAATAATATGCAAGATAGTCAAGTCCTTACCTTTACTGTACTTAATATTCAACATTATTTATTGTCATTGGATAACAGTTATCAATCCTGAGCTACTACTTACTGAACTACAAAAAGTAGACGAATGCAGATTACCACAATGATATGGAAAATACAGCTTAATTAAAACAGATTAATTAATCAGTATATTATTAGCGTAGTCTTAAATTGATGATTTTTCAATATGTACACAGCTTTGCTTAGGTCAAACCTATTAAAATGAAATATTAGCCGACATAAACTACTAGTATGACCAAACAATACTACATATTGTAATCCATACAGTGGTAAGCATTCTACTAGATAAAATTTCCCTATTATGTTATGTAAGGCAACGAAATAATATTTAAGTGTGTAGAAGGAGTGTTTAGTGGCGGAAGTCAAGTTAAGTACTAGGATGAGAATGTGAGAAAAGAGAGCGAAACTAAAGGAGTATATGAAGAAGGAGAATTGCAGTGAGAAATTCAGAAGAGTAGACTAGAAGAGATGAGATTGGAAATACACAGAACATAGTAGTAAAGGAGAAGAGAGTAGGAAAGTAGGAATGATGAGAAGAGGAGAGAGAAGTCGGTTGGAAGTTCTTGTTGGAATATAGCGCACCCTCTCTATCTCCTTCCACGTACTCATTTCCTCTCTCGCTCTCTGAGTTCGGGATCTTCGGCAAACCTCTAAATATTCTCAAGCCGATTCAATTAAAACTGAACTGGCTGATATTCTAATGCTCATGAATCACCCATCTTCTCCTCTCCTCGTCTTCCTCCTCTCTCCACTCCATACCATACCACTCTTCCTAATGAGATCATGCCAGAGTGATAAGACACCTCATTAAGGTGTGAGTCAAACATCGGCAAGAACCTTCCGCTCTACGACAGTCCAACTCCAACTCTAACTTCATCTGCTTTCTTTCCTACAACTCCAATCACACTTGATCCATATCTCCCGAAATGAGAAAGCCAAACCAGCTAGCCAACTTGATTCTCCTTCACCTAACTTCACTTCCCCAATACTCCCTTCCCTTCCTCATTCCATTTACATTACCAAAGTATTACATATACTCCCAATTCCACATTCTAGTCTCTATTACACTTAACCAGGCGGCCTACCTTGCTTATAACAGTTATACAGAGATACCTAACTAAATACATACCTACATAGTTTCTATAGGTTAGGTATACACACATTTGGATTGGAATACTCTCCCTCGAAATGGAATGGAACCTAAATTCGTTTCTCCTCACTTTACCTTATGTCATTACTTACATTACAAACAGACAGCACGGTGGAAAACGAAGCTGAATGGAATGAAATCTAAGGAATGTATGCATGTACCTTTGTCTTAACTTTAACATTGTCTATACCTTTACTGTGAATGCCTTAGCTACAAAATCCTAGTTATATAATGGAACATACCTATACAATATACTACTAGACAGAAGAAAATGCAGTACAGAATCCCTAATTTGAAGTAGAATACGATGGCACGCAATTCTACACATAAGTAGTATATGTAAAGGTATGTACTATCTGTATACCCCCTTTCCCTCGTTTTAACTTCGTTTTATTTGCAGACACATTTAAGGAATAATGTTGAGTTAAGGTACTTTCCGTTCAGCAAGCTTACATTATAAGACTATTGTTCAGCTTATGTGTAGTATATGCATAATATAATACATTCCTAAGGATGTGCCCTAAGTATTTAGTCTAGGTGTATATTATTCTTCACTATCACTCCAGAGAAATCAAACCAATTGCATTCCAAACCATTTCCGCACTTGCACTTCGTTGACTCCCCAGCTTCTATAAATACGTCAATCTCATACCTGCACACTAAGGCAGTGCAATCCCATTATTGCAGTTCAAACTTTTCTCTCTTAATCAGATTCAACCTCATTTAATTGCTAGAAATAAATGGCTTCAGCATACGATGCGATTATTTACACTTGAAATGTTAAACTCATATATTACAGAATTAAAACGACATAAAGTTATCAAACACTGTCTATCCAACTATCCATAGTGTTATAACCTTTAGCTCTGGCCTCGACAATAGCAGGAAAATACAAATACTTAGTAATATAAACGCGTCGTGACCTTATGTCATTTAGTATTTCATTTCAAATTGATTAATTGTATCTGTACAAGTGTACCTATAGTACAGATAGTTCAATTTCATGCTTTTTAGTATCTACTACATATAACTAACTAAAAACAGATCAAATGATATTAAAAAGAAAAAGTAAGGAGTGAGTAATATTTATCTTTCTTTACTTATTCCTTCTTGATCTCGTCAAAGGATACTTTGCCGTTAAAAAAAGATAAGTATAAAGATATTATACATACCAAGGTATGAGAGAAGATATTTAATATTCTTATTTACACTTAGTTACTTACGTAGGTAGTTTAATGCAACCTTGCTCCAGGAAAAAAGAGATTGAGTGTACTAAATATAAAGTGTTTATTCGTAAGTGTAAATGTATGTGAAGGAGTAGTAATAAGGCATGGGAATTGACCGTGTTGTCTGGTCTCACCGCTGTTAATTGCATACCAATGTTGAATGCTTTGCAACTATGTATGTATATTATATCTGTACAACGTAACACGTATGACAACTCTAATGTAAATGTTTATCATGCGAGAGAAGAATTACAACACAAAATAACATAACACAAGGAAGGATAGACAAGACTAGACATAGTCCAATCCAATCTACTTAACCGCACCGCATCTTCCAAAGATGTAATACCTACATCCTTGTCATATATAAATGTGCATAAATACATAAAAACTCTAACCATAACACACACATACAAAGTAATAGCATCTGTGTAGGTTGTGTGAGAGTGAGGGAAGTAATGATGTACCTACATGAAGAAGTGTACCTAGAAAGATATGTAATTTAATGCACTGCAGCATGTAAGATGTAGCTGTAACGTTCGCTTGGTTCTAGTTCTATGGCCAAGCCAAGTAAAAGAGTAAAACGAAATAAAGTCAAGTGAAGTGAAGGCAAG
The DNA here is from genome assembly GCA_034694165.1 of Tomocerus mixtus. NCBI lineage: Eukaryota > Metazoa > Arthropoda > Collembola > Entomobryomorpha > Tomoceridae > Tomocerus > Tomocerus mixtus. The sequence continues at coordinate 7,277 of JAQFYC010003541.1, forward strand.
TCAAGTAACAACATTGTTTATAATACTCATCGTATCTTTCATCTTCATCTCATATTCTCTGTAGTACAATATACTAAATATAAGGTAAGCTTTAATGCAGCATATTAGATATTTAAAACCTTTCCAAGATGGAAAACAGACACCTCTTGCTTTTCAATGTATTTCTCTGCGGTGTACTGTAGTCTGTAGTGTACTATGTTATGTTATGCTACAGTGCGGTGCTCTAGTGCTAGTGCTCGGTGCGCAGCACAAAAAATATAGGATCATTATAAGAAAGGAAGTTAGTAGACGATCGTCGGAAATTTGACTCCGCGTCATTATCATTTCTGAAGGCGCTCCTCACTTTAGATGAGATGAGTTCTGTTCACTTTCCTAACTCACTCAGCATCAGCTAGCTCACTAAACCAGGAGCATGTAGCACAATTTTCAATTTGTTTTGTGCTCTTACTTTAGTATGTAGATAAGGTAGACATTGTACAAACGAACATACTAAGTTCAACTTCGAATACATAAGGTTAGTTAGATTAGTGTTAGTTCTTTGCTTTAGGTACTTTACGCATCTACTTCTTATTTAGTTGTTTCAATTCCATTTTGTTCATTCGTCATGCAATGTTTCGTTACATTCCTTCATCCTGAAACTCCTTAAACACATTACAACATGCATATGAATTCTCAACTCACACAAATACAAATAGTTAGTAGGAGTACCTAATATGTATACAATAATTTTAACTTTGATAAAAAGTTATTCAGTAATATGTAGTAGTAGTTAGTCAAGCCAACATAGCATAAGTCCCTCTGGCCTATCCACTATATTTTTTCATCTACTTATGAATATTGTACTACATACACATACATAGTTATGGATGTCTTTTCACAACACATTGTATTTATGTAGTTACTTAAGTATGTACAAGGTACACCTCTAATGACTCTTGTGACCTTTAACATTTCGATGAATAAATCTTTTGAATCCCTCACTCAGATTGCTTGCACATGAACCACTCTCATGACTGTGACGGATCATTATAAGGATGTAAGATGTCTACCTAAATATAATACATTCACAATTTATTTACACCTATATGTGTACTTACATATATTTTGCTTTAATGCTTCATATTTGTATTACATGCTTACGTAATCGAAAAAATAGAAGCACATTTAAAGCTTTGTAGCTTGCTCGTTCATATTACATAATATAAACATCGAAACTAGCACAATGCAAAAATTGCAATTGCAATGGTGTCAGGAGCATCATTACATTAAATATGCCTTGAGATTCAAGTTACACTATACCCATATTGCATAAATCATATTTAGTGATGTGATGTACTAGTTCTAGTCGGTACGATGTATATTTATTTGTAGAAAGGAGTAATGTGCCACATAAGCACATTTTAGAGAGTGAAGATAGATTCGCTACCTTATCTAAGCAATATAAAACACTGTAATGTGCATTTTGCACTACTTATGAGTATAGTATGTAGTAACAAACAGAATACACACAACTGTAGACAACAGAAACTGAAAAAGGAATTCCCGCAAATGTAACCTTAGAAGAGGAGATGTATTATTATGTTGGCCATTCTATGTGGTACGCGCTGATTTAGGAAATTTAAGTGAAGGGAATGCATAGATAGGGATTTGAGTGGGCATTTGCTTTCAGAAACCTTCAACAATTCTCCAGAGAGATTCTTTGAGCTTTCGACCATGTACAGATGAATATTTCACCAAAGTTGAGCCTCTACCACTGTCGTTAGCACGTTTCCCCTACCTTCAATTATTTATACTCAACAACTACGTTTCCATGCAATACACACATTGAAACAAGTAAGTCATCCTTTCATACTTACTACATCTCTAACCAACTACATAGCATTACATACAATAATACCACTATTTCTGTCCAGATTTCAACAGGAGGGCAAGGTATAGAGGAATATAGAACCTACCTACTACCTACATTTACCATTTGCCAACCAACCGATGCTAACTAATACAATTTATATCCGTAGACCATATTATAGACAAAAGCGGAACAGGAGAGAAAGTAGTACATACGATACGATAAGGTAGCTATGCCATCACACACCCACAACACAACAGTCTCAATCAGTGGAATAGAAACGGTCCGTTAGTCCCCCTTTGCATACTTTGCCTTCACTTCACATACACTTGTTATAGTCATAGCAGACTGAGAAAGGAGCTTATAACAATAGTAGAGTTGAGGAACAGCGTCGATTTGCATTCGGATGATAACCTGCACATCGCCATGCATTTTAAAATGCAATCCACACCTCACAATTTCTCATCCGGTTTCTTTTCATCTTGAGAATTGTATTAGACTGGCTCCAGATGAGAAAAACAAGAGTAATACAATGCCTTCCTAACAGAATTCTCCATTGTACCTAACCCTAATAGCCTAAAACTCAATGTTTTTGTTTTCCCCTTTTCTTAGTAATAGTGTCTACTGAGAAAAGATTCTATGAAATGAATATAAGGTACGGTGCGTGCTTTAATGTTCACAAAATACAGAATACCTAGTACACTTCAAGTTCATATTCCAAATATAAGTACCTATGTATAGTAAGATGATGGTAGGGCAAACTACTCCCGTTGTTCTTATAACTAAATATTTATACAATATTGGTTTAACAGGGTTTTTTGTATCAGAATAGCAAAAAATGTGATATTGGTGCAATTCAACTAGTAATCTTACAATTCAGTTGTGGCTGAAATAGAATCAAACTATAGATTGTTTCACTATCTAGTTAAGTTACCTTACAAACTCTAGTAGCGCCAGGTACACCATACACTGTTGCAAGTAATTTGAAAAACCCATATAAAAAGTTATCTCATTACTTGTGCAACGTACATTATATGTGGAGTATATAACCAATTAATAAACTTATATGTACCTAGGTATAATAGTACAACTGCCCAACGTTGTCTAACTTTTCGGTCCTCGAAATGTTGGAACAAGTATAGGCAGAAATTTTCCAAAAATATTTATTTAAAGTCCCATAAAAAATTTAAAGACGATATTTCGCAACTATTAATCTCACAAAGAGATGCTGAATTTATCTACTTCTAATTAAGTTAATCTAGTAGGTTAAGTTATATTTTGTGATACCTGGGAGAGAACAGCCTTGAGCTGACTTGGACTATCACTTGAATAAAGCTAAATCAATCAATTAATTTCCATAAGTATGCATATCGGTAAATTATTTTAAAAATTAGCTTTATCTAAAATAGTACATTATCCTTTAACTGATGTTGAGTGAGTAGTATGTATGTCTACTGGACGCTGACACTGACATGCCAGGCACATAGTTACACTACACATACACATAAAGGAGAGCACGCACGTCCACATACAGACAGACCAAACTAAACCGTATAATATGAGCGCAAAAGAGAATCTACTCCAGATATACTGTAGAATTGCCCGGGTATTAAGTAGAATACCCTCGTTCCCGCATTTTCTTCAGTCGGGTACGTACGGGCACTAACAAAGGTAAAGCGGTATGTGAAAGAAATATTGTATCGGGGAAACCGCCCGCCTGTATGAACTTAACCAACCAATTCGAATTTGGCAATTTCATTTAGACATGAGTAGGCAAGTAAAAGGACTGACTATTCCTACCTACTACCTACCTAGTGATACAGAGAGTTCTTTAAAGGTAGAGAGCATGGAGAAAGAGCAGAGCTGGAGAAGTGAGAAGGGAAGAGCAGGAGTAGTATGCAGTGAGACGTAAGGAAACCAACACCTCGATGAGACTGAGACGATCAATCAATATTCCCTGCCATACGTGGATACATAGGTTTTGAGGATGTATTCCCAGGAGTGGAATCCCTCGGGATGCAATCAGCTTGAGTTGTGAAGTCTAGGTTGATTGGCTGACCAAGGTGCAGATGGAGCTCACCGGATACCGGATGCCATATACACTTCCATTCCATTCCTCTTCCCACTAAACAGAACAGAGTTACGTACTTGCTATCTGTATTGCACTACAGAATAGCAGGAGTCATTCTGATCTGGCTGACTGATACAATTCTTTGAATCTATTCACTATCACTTGGCACTTCTCTTCTGTATTATGTACTTACTATACAATATACGTACGCAAATAAGCATCTATATACAACCTCTACCTACACAACACATTTATTTAGTAGGCATGTTATTACAATGAGACATTAATGAAATAAATGAGAGAGCTTTAGTTGAGTTTATGTGTAACACTGCTGAGTAGTAGTGTACAGTGTGTAAAGTGCAAAGTGTAAAATTCTGATGCACATATTATATATGTACAGCATTGCATAATATTGTAGTATTTAAATAGTATATGTAAACACTTTGTACTTGTATTACTATACAAATACAAAAATAATTGTATACACCACCCAATTTTTGTAGTTATAATTTTTCGCACATGGAAGAAAAATCCTTGCGTCTACATATATTGGTTCTTCCATTACATATTACATAAGTTTTAGTTAAATAAGGAGTAGAGTCAACGTAGTAAGAATAATAAGTATTCTACATTTCATCAAGAACCCATTCGAGTGTCACTTGACAAGCAGAACTAGCATATAGAGACCATAATATTGTACCGTATAAGTGTTACATACGCAGCACAGCATACAGAAGCATAAAAAGTGAACCTATCTATCTATACTATGCAAAGTGTCTTTGAACGGAGAACGTAACATAACGTAACGTAGTAGTTAGGAATGCTCTTTCCCTCTTTTACGTTCTTATTCTGTATATATCTATAGCAAATGTGCCTAAAGGTGATTACTCCGTGGTTTGTTATATTTGTATGTAGTAGGTATTTGTATATGGTATGACATGACATTGCTAGGATCAGATCAGCTACCGTTTGCCTGCGTTTCCTTGCTTAGTGTGTGGTTGAGAAAGAAGTAGTGTGCTACCTTTGCGTTTGCCAAGAACATTTGTTCATTTCGTTAGGAGTTGGAGATAGATAGATAGATAGAGATAGAGTACATACTATTAGTATAGTGGGATGGCAGTGGCCTGGCGAATTCTTCTTCGAATCGTGAATAAAATCAACGGTAATGTGGGTCATAGGAGAGAGCAATGGAGATCTATAATCTGATTGCATTTCATGACATTTCGATGCAGATTTCTTGTGCAAATGAATGTGAATTGGAATGAGTCCAGGAGCGATATGAGACAAAATAGCGTCAAGAGAAAACCTACTTACTTACCTAACTAGATAGAGAGCTAAGGAAAGGAAACGTAACGTAACATAACATAACAACCTAACTAAGGTATAACAGGGCAAAGCCAGTAAGTAAGCAAGAAACCAAATCAAACCACCTAAACTGAACTCGACTAAAGTGAGACGCGATTCATACTTAAGTCAACGATGTATATGTAGTAGTAGATATGTGTAGATAGATACTACGTATTTACTTGTGTGTATGTGTTGTATAATGTAAAGCCAAAAGTCGTAGTTCCTTCTTTTGGCTAGGAATAAATGTAAAAGGAGAAAAAACATTGAAGAGATATAATATCAGTATTATATAAACCTAATAGATATAGTAATAGTAAATAGTAAGTAGGTAGGTAGCTCTAGGTAGGTAAAATGTATAGAGTATCTTTGAATTGAACTAAACTGAGTATATATAGTAGTAGTAGTATTATTATTATATGTTGGAGTATGTATGTAGTATGTAGTACGATATGATGTACCTAAGTTGCTCTTGCTCTCTCTTCAGTTTCGTTTAGGTGCCTCTTCCTCTCCAACTTTCCCATTCTCCGCGATAAAATGATCTTTTTCCTGGTATTCCCATACCTCCACTATACCTACGCCTTTACTCTAGACAACCATTTCTCTTTCTCAATTTCCAAGGGAAATGAACTGATTTCACATCGAGATAAACTCGTATGTCTATCCTCGTACATGCATTCACATATTATTCCACCTTACCTAACCTATCTATTTATGCATGCTGAAAACAACAACCATCCGCGAAACGACTCCATATCCCATTGCCAAAATTAATTCTATACCAGACTCCATACATCTCAATTTCCTCTACCTTTGCCTTCTCTTCCCTTCCCATACCCTTTCATATTCATGATCACTCTCTACTCAAACTTCACTTTAGTGCCCGAATACGCTCATGCATACTCTCATTAATGTCCAACTTTAGTCCTAACTATCCATAAGAGCCATTGTGAATACCGACTCTTTTATCTTCAAACTCCTTGCCTTCCCTTGCCTTACATAAATACATACAACTCTACCTACTACCTACTACGCAAAATGCAAAACAATATGCAATCTACCTAGCATAGCACAACACTTGGCCAAGGCAAGGCAAAGTACGCTAAACAAAACATGGCAATAAGATCATTTTGATTAAATTACTTACGGGAAACCTGAATCGTTATTGATATATGCTTTGGAATTTGTATCCATTACGCAGAGTAGAACAATAAACAGTTGCCGTCAACCAAAATAAACTCACCGAGAGAGACCGAACTGAATTTTCACTAACCATGTCAGCTTACAGCTTATGACTCAATTGCTTGTAATTTAATTGCATTCTCACGATAAGCGCCGAGATACTTACATAATATATAACCATTTACTACACAAAACTCTTTAACTTTATCTTCCTAACTATTTATCCTAAAATATAACTACACCATGAGTACATCCAATCTCTATTTGTACACTTATAAAAATATCTACATAGGTACATACATAAGAAATTCGAATATATGTAGTCGTACTTTACGGATACAACGGAATGTATTGGATTTAGAATATTATAATATGACAAATCTAATAACCACTTAACAAGGTAGGCTTCTCGACATTTTTTACAAGTTGTACTATATACAATCTGCAGATTATGGAATTCTTTAACATAATTTATTGACTGAAGCGCACTTCCTCTTTGATACACTTAATTTTACCCTTTACCAATCTAATGTAGCCATTTCTTATTATATTTTTTGTAAATATTTACCTACCTGGATAATAGTACACTACTACTAATACTAATAATTTAAGTGCCAATAGTACATACGAAGAGCTCAGACTGAGAATAGAATTCTGTGTTACCAAATACTAGCTAATAGATGATAGTTGTATGTATTTTATTCATACGTGCAGAGGTTGTTTATTCAAGTTAACTGTAGTGAAATACTTGTGTAAGTAGTGAGGATGTGTAGTGTAGTGTACCTATTTATATTGGACTTCAATAAAGCGCATTTATCGGGAGTATTATGCAAAATGGGTCGTAAAATGTGCGTTCCCTCTGAGACACACGGGGAGATAAAGCGAACAAGAGAGAGAAGTCAACAGAAATGCAGTTCACGTTCCAACCTTTCAGGTCTACCATCCCGAATCTACTTCTTCTCTCGTGCTTTTCCTCTTCGTCACAATAACCAAGCCAAGTCGTAGTCAAGGCAAGGCAAAGCAGCAAGATTTTACTCCCGTTTCCCTCTGATGATGAACTCCGCTTTTTCGCTTGCTTCCCTTCGTTCTTACGAATCTAACATCTAACCCGCCCATTTGCTTCATCCACAGCCAAAAGTACTTACCTAAGCTCAGCTCAAATATAAATAGGAAAGGTGTGCCTTCATTCCAAATCTTCCAACTTAACTCAACTCTTCTCCCTCGTATATACATTCTATGATTATATCTACATACTTACTCTACTCCTCAAAATATAAATTCCACCGTATGTATAGCACTTTACATTTCAGCTCACTGCATACCAATACATACATATATTTAACTTTTAACTATAAAACTGTACATAAGTACATAGGTAAGTTAGGTGTACTGTACTGTACTGTATTTGTATTTGCATACAATTCTTATACAAAGTTCGCCAACACTACTTACTATAAATATATTTACTAACCTAACTAAACTAAGTTAATATAATGATTAGACTTGGACTACAAATACATAACAGTCTATTATATCTTATACGTACTACTGCAATACTTACATAAGTAGCATATATGCATCTATACAGATAGCTTAAGGTTACGTTAAGAGATGTGCATTTACTCTCCAATTCCTTCAATAAGACTTCCTCGGCTCGTATTTCGAGTATAGTATAGGAGTGAAGAGGCTTAATCCACATTTATGTTATGTGCTGGTATATCTCCTTAATTTATTCATGAAATTCGCCACTGAGCGAACAAGTCTGTTTCATGCATGCTCTACCAAATTGCAAAACATGCTAGTTCCAATTAATCCACCCGTCCAGACTACAATGTATGTACCTATAGTATATATGTATCTACGTACATACTGATAGTACAGTATAGGAATGAATGTAGGTATGCAAACGTCTACCTATCTAGTATATATCGTCGAGTTGGTTGTTAGTTGGGTTGAGTTTACTTGACTTGACTTATCGTTAGATATACTTAAACTATAATAATGCACCTTGAGCATAGAACCTACCTCGCTTTCCATTCAGCTCAAGATAGTTTCGTTGTTGCCCCAAGAAGCGAATCCACTCCTCCGATTTTCCTTCAATACACGTTAGTGTTAGCATCCTTCTTCTTCTTCCTAGTTGTTGATGCTGATAAGGATGATTCGATTCAAGAGCAAGAGCACCTTACGACTTGGAGATAGCACTTCCAAATTACGGGCTCAAGGTAAACCTTGTAGACTCAACCAATCTACTTGCTTCTCTCAGGATTCTCAATTACGTACTAGTGTAACACTACTAAACTGACGATCACTCCTCTCCTCTCTTTTCCTCTCTTTCTTGCTCGCTTCTTGTAGCTCAGCTTTTTCTCAACTTCAACCTACTAACTAAGAATACCTTTCATTATCTCAATTCAATTCACGATAAGATACTGGAAGAAACTTCACCTTTCCCAGGTGAAATATGATACACTATTTTTTAAGATGAGTAATAAACTGATAACTCTGCTATAATTATAAAGTTCAGTAGACTTGCTACATGTGTATAGCAATAGGTATACAAGTAAAATACTTATTAACAGGACTTATTGTGTAAGCTAAGTTCACTTCGCTACTCTCCTATCAAGGAATATTATACCTACTGAATGTATAGTCACACTTACGTAAATATATGTTGCTTAAGTCCTAAAGATAAATCTACCTAAGCGGTAGGTTTGAGATAAGTCAGCAGTGTTAGTTGTTCAACTAATAATAAGCAAGCTTCTATACTATATACCTAAGTAATACTTACCTACCTACTTGCATAGAACCTTTATTGAGCCACGAGGGCTCCTGTACTTTAGCTTTGCTTTGAGTTGCATTCGTAAATCGTAAATGTTATGTTCAAACAAGTAGACGTTAAATATCCAATATACAATGGAGCACACACATTGAAATGCAGATACACAAAAGGAAAGAGGGGAATGGATGCGTCATCAGAGTTCTTTAATGGCCATTGATAACAAGTAATGTCTTATCTTTCTAACCTGTCGTCGGGCTGTAGACAAAACAACTTCTCTATTACCACTCAAGGTTAACATTAATACGCATATTATTATTACAGAATAAAATCAGAGAGAGGTACAGTACAAGCACCATATACTTAATATCTTAATGTATTTATCGTAAAGCTATAAAACGGTGACCATAAAGCTTTCATGTGAGTGAACTATTTAAAAACAAATATGTACATACATACGTACTACCTACTGTACGTAGGCACTTCTGTATTTTACGAAGATTTAATTATGTACCAAACCTAGGTAAAGGTACATTAACGCTCTCTTCAATCCAATTTAATTTACTGTCTGAAGTATTGACTCACGATAATGATAAAAATATAAAACACTGCGTTTTTATAAACATATTATGATGAATCTCTAGTTTGGGGGTAAAGTACAGACTTTGAACCCATAATACTTAGCCTTCAATTGAAAGTGTCTCATAACGAAACAAAATATATATAACTACGTTTGTATCTATGTCCCGCATATCTAAGGTTAAGAAAACAGGTGATTTTTCCACTTAAATGAAATCTGTTTACCAATTGTCAACTCTAAGGATCTTGTATTGACCTATCTACCTTGACACATAAATATACGCACACATCTTTACTTAGTGCAAGTGCAACACAGATAAGAGCTACGGTAATTTTATTTTCCATAGGCTTACGCAATTACTAATTCTAAGAAGATGATTACTTGAATTTTATGTAAACATGTTTACCTATCCAATACAAATACAAACTATCCACTTAGCCAAAAGTACTTATTACCTCAGCCAGTAATATAATTTAATATTGGTATTACACCAATATTAAATATGCCGGTAGGTGTACTATATATTAGATACAACATAGAACCTAAAGTTTTAAAGTTCGTTCCCTAAGCTTGTATTTGTATAAGAGAAACCTTATTGCACAATTGCTATATGGCCAGAATGGGAATGACCCGAAAATCGATGAAAATGTGAAATATGATGAAAATGCCAATTTTGTTTTTGAGTAGGAGTAGGGATGAATTGTATGGTTATAAGAGCGTGTCCCCATTTGATAAGAGCAGGAGGAGGCAATCAATGGGACATCGAGTGAAGTAGGTAAGTACACAGGAGAGAAGCATCAAAGGATCTCATCATGTAAAGTAACCAAGCATGTGCTTGTCCAAAAAGGGTGATTTCAGTAATAAGTAGAGATAGAAGAGGGAAGGAGAAGGATCCAATCTATATTATCTGAATTTTATTGGCCCAGTGGAAGATAGGAGTTGTAGTTTAGTTAGAGTGAATATGGCTAAGGTGGAATGGAATGATAGTTAGGTTGTTACATTAGGTTAGGTAGAAATATAGGTGGGTAGAGAGTAAGCAAGGATTTGTTAGCAGAGAGATTTGCTAAAGTTAAGATGTGAGATTTGCTGGTGAGTGTATCAAAGAGAGAGACGAAGCTGGTAAGCTGATCCTACAGCCGCCACTCAACTTAACTCAACGCAAAGCAAAGCAAAAGCAAGAAATTTGAGTTGAGTTTGAGGACGAAGAAAGAAAAGGACCGACAGGTTCGTTGAGAGAGTTCAGTTGAGGACGAAGAAGGAAAATAAGTAGGTTTAGGTATCAGTCCACAAGGAGATACTTGTCAAAGAGAATTGGCCCTCGTTTGCCCATGACGAAGATGGAAAGGATCTCAGAGCCGCGAGCAAAAGAGGAGGAGATCCTACGACGAGCAAAAAGATATCGCACAGACGACTCCCTTAGGAACGCTCCTCAAGCCCTCAAACTGCAAGCAAAGTCAGGAGAAACCATAGCATACTTAATACTTACCCACTCACTACAACTACAACTACTACCTATCTTACCTTAACAAACAGGTACCTACCCCTACTACCTAACATTCCCTAAAACGGAATCTCTAAAACTAAAATGAAGTAGATACAAAATGTAGCGACAATGAAAAGTAATGCAATACACTCACCTTATTCTCCTCATACTAAATAGCTACCTACAACCATTTTGCCAAATCATTCAAACCTGTTTACTCAAACCAAGAAGGTATAAAAGTTTTATACGTGCTAATAGTTTACCAGCTGCTTGCTCAATGGTAAACCAAAATTGTCTTTGCCGAAAATGTAAACATTTACTACACCTTTTCTTTAGACCAATTGCCTTCCACAATTTTGTTTTCCAGATTTTATTACGATCTCAAAACTGCTTAAGTAGGTATAACTTGTTGGCCAACTCAAATTAGGTATCCATTATGGAAGAAAGCATTTTAATCTGGATTTTACTTTATTTGCTATGTAAATAACGTAGATTAGAAACCATTCTCCCTTTTCAGAACTGAAAATGCTTCGCATTCAATAATTATTACTTTTATAAAAGAAGCAGCCAAATGTATGTATATAAATTGAATTTATAAAATAAAGCTTAGCACTACTTGTTGTATAGGAATGGTATGAGATTGTATGTAGTTAAACATGGGTCTATGTTGTGTGTAGTTACATACCTTACCAGGTGTGAAAATACAATGTTGCATAGATAAACCATTACACACACAATCAGACAATGTAATGGACATAAAAATAATACCTGGTTTAGATACCAGATAAACGGTCAAAGGAAAGGTAATATTCAGATTTGCGATTACTTGTTGTGTACTGTAGTGTATACAGTACATATGTGAATTATTGCAGGGAGCACGCACGAGTGCATTGTCACAACTAGTGGCAAATGGAACAAAAGCCTTGAATTTCTGGCTGATCCGATTGAAAAGGAAAAAGATGTGCACAAATGCCCCTGAACAATAGCCAGTAGTATTAAGGGAACAAGACCAAACTACTACTCTAGGGCAACAGAACCGACTGAGCTTGCTGGGCTACTTATTTTATATTACAATACATATAACACGGCTCCTGTTCTTGTTAGTTATGACATGACTGACATTATTAGTAGAATAGGTACGGAGGGGAGGACTTGAATGAGCGGTGAGGCATCCGAGAGGCCAGGTGATATTCACTGAGGTGGGCCTTTTGTTGTACTCATAATAAATCTACCTGAACCGTTTACTCTAGGGGTGTATTCTATTGTATCTACATTTTGCTTTTAGTTGTTATTTCTATTGGATTGGATTGCCCAGAAAGTCATATCGTCAGCATCATTACACACACATGGATATGTACTATTTGCATCTGATAAATGTTAAATATAACGGTACAGTTTAGTTAGATTTTAGATTAATTATTATTTAAATCTCATTCCTCCCTCCCTATATATAAATGTATTTTAGTGACCATAAACAAATGATAAGTTAACTGAAAATATAAGCTTTTAGTCACACGATGACTCAGCGAAGATGAGACACGATGTATGTAGCAATAAAACTGAAAGATCAAAATCACACACAGCATACTCACATAATCTTGCAATCAGAAATTACTAGAATGCTGACATTTATTTTGTTATTGCACTTTTATTTTGCTACGTGTTATGTCTGTCTACTGTCTACCTACATTCGATTCCTTCATGAATATAACAGAAAAATAATTATGGTACGCAGTACGTAGTCCGTACTAACAACGTAATAAACCATGGCAATGGGTGTCCAACTGTATTGGCAGGCAGTGAACGCGGTTAGGTGTGCCCACCTCTGCAAGTA
>JAQFYC010003542.1:0-20388 GCA_034694165.1 Tomocerus mixtus
CCTTAAACTGGCAATAAGTTACCAACAATTCAAGAAAACAAAGCAAGATTCCTATGCGCAATGTCCGAGGAGTAATAATTCTTGCTAAATGGTCATAGGGAATAAAATTCTCGGAACGTTGATAGTTGATGTTGTCTTTGTAAAAATGTCCGAGGATATTAGTCAATCACAATAGAAAAAAAATAGGTACCTACACTACACATCTTTCTATACACATACACATAATGGGGATTATTTAGTAGACATTAGACAGGATACTTACACTTTTTAATAAAAACTGATAGAAAAGCTATTTTTTTAAGTAAGTAAACGGACTTAGCTCTTACGTAACGTAAAGCCTGAGACTCACTGAACTATGAATGTAAAATAAAATAAAGTCCAGGCCAGAGTCCAGGTAGTCCAGGAGTTACTATTCGTCTTGTTGCGTGATCACATATCCACGGCTAGCAAGATAAAAGTAAAGGCAACCTCCGTCTCGTAGCACACGCCAATGTCACACATATCCATGAATACTACAAACAACACCATAACACAAATATTATACTCGTTTCACCAATTCCAGTGAATATATTATCCTCATTTTCCTGGAATGGAACTGGATACACTATTATGATATGACGATTACGTTCTTAGTGGCTTGGCTACCTAAAATTATACCTATATATTATACTACAAACTCCGGGGACATTTTATATTTAATAACACAAAGAATACAATTTATATTTTTAAAGTAGAATTACTGGAACGTGGGGTTATCTCAATCTTATACTTATTATTACCTGCATAGTAATATAGTTTGGGCTAAACATTTATATCCAGATGCAAGAACTTATTTAATTCTCTTTCCCTCCTTCCGTCATTGTCCCGGAATTGCCTTTGTTAAGTTTTTCGGACACTGAATGAATGAATGGTTCCATAATTGGAAGGATATGCAACCGTGGCATGCAAATATCATAAATATTTAGCTTGGGTTACACAAAGATACTTCTCCAGTCCATGAGCGAGATTCCAGGATAATGTTCTCCATTATTTGTTACCTTTCTTTGAATTGTTGATGGAGTGGAGAAAGTAGATGACAATGGACAATAGAAAACAAGAAGAGAAAACTTTACATTTTCTATTCAAATTCAATTCCTTTTGTAAGAGAAAACTTGAATTATCCAGGAATGATTATTTATTAACAAAACTGGAGAAATATTATACGTATCACACGTAGCCTCTTTGTAAATACAATTAAAACAATTGTATGCGCTTGTCCATGACAATAAGTACTACTTACAATTTCCATACAATGTTCTCCAGAAGACTGAACTTGAATTCTCCATGAATAATACGAGTAATTAACAGAACTGGACAAAGTATACATGTACTACATGACACGTAGCTTGAAATGCAAACTTGACACCCTTGAAAATCATTTTCAATTTTCTCTTTACTCTTCTTTCCCCATTTTCACAATGGTTCTTGCTACTGAAAACTATTCAGTGATTTTCCTACACAGGCGCTAAAATTAAATTTGCCAAACCATGCAAGCTACCTACTTCTGCCACCGTTTTTTTGCCAAAAACTGCATTATTTATCATTCATTCATTTAGCGGATGATTTATCTTTGCAGCCGAAAAATTATTTTGTGCGTGAGAACAGAACATTATGCTTAGTCTTCAATGGTGAATACATTTTTCAACAATAGTGTGGTGGTGGTGAAACACATTTAATAAAATTACCAAAACCCTAACTTAAGTTCCTTATTTATCTTTTGCAGCGTTTTTCTCCAAGATTTATAGTATTTTGAATACTACAGTTAAGTATATAGAAGAAATATATTTCAATTTGATTTGTTTGTGTTATTTTCAGAGACTGGACATTCGTGGCCGAATCAAAGTACTACACGGACAAAATAGAAAAAGTGAAGATCCTCCTTTAGCCCTTTTTGCTTTGTGTACTCCTTTCGGGCCTCCAAGTTTACTCGAAGTCCCACAAAAAGAAGTCATGTTCAAAAGCAAGCATAAGTTAGACCTGAGCTTAGTCTCGATGGATCAAAGGTAATTCCGACACAAGAAAACAAACCATTAATTAAATTCAATTGTTTCTAGAGTATTTGAATATTTTAACGAATAGAAGAAATGTGGGAAACAGTAGCACAGGTTTGTTTGCTTTATCTCAAAGATTAAAAAGATAAAGGATTCAGAGATTATGGTTGTGCTTTGGCTTTAGTTTTCCAAGATTTCTACCTCCAACCTCAACCCAAAGCCATATCAACAATCTACCTGTCAAAAAAGAGATGCAATTGCATTGCTTGCAAGGCAACTCTTGTTTTCGTTATTAGATTAAGTTTAATGATGAATTGAATGTTGTTTTGCGTCAGAAGTAGGAATGAGGAGTTGATGAGCTTACTAATGATTTGATTACAGGGGGAAGATGTTGATTGGTTACTCTGACACAGAATTAAATACGCTGGGAGGTTATGACCTAGTCCATTTCGATGACCTCGCTTATGTTGCATCTGCTCATCAAGAGTGTAAGTTTTTCTTTCTTGATAATTGTTGACCATGATCAGGATTTTCTTATTATTCTCATAATCTCACCTTTTATTTATCAATAAATGCATAAATGGATAAATGCCTCTTTAGTTAATTATTGTTTTCGCAAATCTTGTTTAGTACTCAAAACGGGAGCATCCGGACTTATTGCCTATCGACTTCAATCTAAAGAAGGACAATGGCAATGGCTTCAGACCAGCTCGAGACTCGTCTACAAAAATTCAAAGCCGGATTTCATCATCAGCACACACCGACCGCTCATGTAAGTTGCATTTACATTTGCTCCCGATATTTTTTTGATAATGCTCATTTTTAAAGAAAATATCGTCACTGTAAAAGTTTTGAAATATTCCACATTTATTATGAAAGGGTCAATACTTTTTGAGGAATATTTATTTTTTCAAGGAAATATATCGTCCTTTTCATAATAAATGTGGAATATTGTGACAGTTTTGGAATATTCCACACTAATTATGTTAAGGATAAGGATTTGAAAGAATGAGAGCAAAGCATAGCTATAGCAGACCACCAGGCTTCGCATATAAATATGAGAGGTAGAAATTATGAATGAAAATGAGATTTATGCTGGAGAGGAAGAAAGATTTATGGACACAAGTATATACCCAGTCAACTTTTACGCTAAACTAGAACTAAGCAAGAGTTTTACATTGCTCTGCGTTTATTACTACAGGTAACTTGGGTGGTGGGGTGTTCCGTTCGGTTATGCTGTAATGCTTACTTTGACTTTGGTTGTTACTCAACACAGTGAATTTACCAGGTTACCAGTTATAGTTAGCTTAGCCATAAGAAATCTCTGTCAATTCTTAGAAAGAATTGCAGTCAGCTCGTTCGTACTCATTCTTCCACTGGACTAGAAATCTTGTTTTTTATCTTTTCCTACATACATCTGTAATGTAACGTCAACAATGAAAGAAACGGGCAAAAGGCTGCCGCTAGGTATCACATAATATTCTAGAATTTACATATGTACATTATTAAAGAACAAAACTACTTTCTTTTTTATAGGGAATCTTCCTCTCAGATACATTCTACTTATTTCGTATCATCGACACATATTTATTATGAATGAGTTGGAAAAGAGTTTGAATCTCAGGAATAACTATGTAAATCATTTTACGGGAGTTGTTCTTTTTTGTTGAGATGAGAATGAGAAGTAGTAAAGAGTATTTACTACACAAGTCTACATTTACAATCTAAAGAAGATGAACTACTAATAATTCTACTAATTGAAAGCAAAGGAAATCCGAGATTTGTTTGCTTTACAAATGTAATTTAACTTCTGTAAATGCAATTAAAATTTAAGTTTTTTATGTTGTCTTTTTCTGTAGGGAGGAAGAAGGCCGAGACTTGCTGGGGAAGCGTACGATGGACTTTAAGGTTTCATATTTGGACGCAGGTCTGACGAATTCCTATTTTGCGGACCAAGACTCCAATCCCCAAACGACCCCGAGCACAACGACAAGCACGCCAAAGACCCGCCGCTACAAAACCCAACTGCGAGATTTTCTAGCCTCGTGTCGCTCTAAGCGAAAAATCTCTGCAGCCCATCAGGACTACCCCGCCCACCACATATCTAATCACGGAGCGGACCCCGCCTCCTCGGCCCTTCAGATCCACCACGCGGCGGCGGCGGCCGCAGCAGCCGCGGCCACCTACTCGGCCACAACTCCGTACAACTGCAATGTGTACAATAACTACAGCCACACGAGCGACTACGTCCCCCAGCAGAATTTCTATCACCCCCACCCCACTAATTTTGATAACAGATATTTAGAAAATTCGTTATTCCGTTACCAAACACTGGGCTACAGTTATCCAGACTACAATAGCACACCCCCGTACAATGGGTTCATAGATGTGAGCCGGGGATGTTTATACGACTCCAGTGCGGGGAGCCAGTGCCCCACGGACTACAAACCCAACTACATAGGCAGCCACCAATCCCTGGACAAAAAACTCCTCTCCTCGGAGAAAGACTCGGGGACGGAATTGAAACCGGGGGACTATTTGTCCCACTACACCAACGGAGGCTCCTCCTCCTCCGCTGATAATTGTCAATTGCCACGTCAAACTGTTCTCATGTGGACCGGGACCTCCAGCACTAATCAGAACCATCCCCGCTCCATCCACAACCCCTCCTCCTCCGTCATCCAGCCCCAGTACGACAAGAAATATTCCATAGTGGACCCCCTCCGCTCTCTCAGCGAAATGAATTCAAATTCCTCCGCCGAGTGCAAGTGGGGCTCAATTATCAAAAGCAGTTTGGGCGTCATCTCCTCCGTGGACAGCACGACCTCGGCCCCCGCCGTCGTCACCGCCTCCATATCCTCAGACGATCATCACCATCACTCCCCTGTCAGCACTTCAGCTTCAGTGGCCGCTGCCAAGAGTTTGTACCTTCAAGGGTACCCTGAACAAGGGAGTAATCCCAGTGAGGTATGGGTTTACCCCCCTCCCCACACTCAGTGAGTGCTGTGCTAAAGCAAGCTTTTTTATTTTTTGTTTCTAAATCTTTCTTCCTTCCCCCTCCTTTCCGAAAATTATTTTTTATTTCGTAGTAGTCTAGTTAGTCACTCTCATTGTCATCTATTTTTTTGCAATGCGATTTTTTTGATTTTATTCTTTACAACATTTTCCACACACTTTTGACTTTCCTATTCTATTTCTATGTTGACCAATTTGCAAATCTTAATTTTGGTTTTCTGATTTTTTGTGTTGACAGCTCTTTAGCATCAGCAGTCGATACTTATTACCACCACTCCTCCCAGCCGCCAATAGCCTCGCATCCGGTGGCTGCTGTGGCCCCAATCCCACCACAAATAGCATCCTCATCTCACCTGGGGACTCCTGTGTTGTCAAACCGGACAGAAGTCCTTTGCTGTCCATCTCTGAGGTGACCAACACACTTTTGAACCACGAATGAAATTTTCCTGTCGCTAACGCTCCTAAATACTAATTATTTCTAAAATTAATTATTGTAATCATTATTTAAAGCAAACAAAACTCATAATATAGTAAATAAATAAGTTTGTAAATTGTAATTGTAATTACCCCTCCTTAAATGGGGTACCTAATACTATATCTAACCTAAGCCTATTAGGTATCTTGTAAAAAAGTGTTACTTTTGTTAATATCTATTGTATTCAATTATTGTAAAAATTGTAAATCTAATGTACATACATGCTAGATAATTATCATATCATAATTAACGAGTGAGTGTTCTACAACAAACTGTAATTAATATAATTTGTCATCAATAGAGAATACCAAAAACTTAATTTTTTTCGAAAGTTCTTTGTAAGTGTATGTTTCCAGCCGTTTCTGTGATACGATTTGTTTTAAGATTGTTAATTTTAATTTACACTTTATTTCCGAGTGCTATCTGTATTTTAGCCTCATGTCGTCGTCCTCATTCGTCACTGTAAATGTCAAAGCTGTAGAAACTAGTAAAATATTGCAACACAATGATTTTCATTTATATAAATACCTACTAAAATAATCGCTGATGTTGTTTTGTATAAATATTAAGCTACTAAAAATACAATTACAATTAAAAGGCATACTACAATACGCCTCAAAATATTCAACGATCTAAAATCCTACAATCCTGTTCTGTCAATGTCAATTTACAAAAAAAACTAACAACTCTGGTATACAAAAGCTTAATCAATTCAATGTTATTGCTATTTAAACTAAAGTACCTACATCCTACCTAAAAATGATCTTCATTTATTACTCTTGTTGTCCTAAACCCAAACGAACCAAATTAAATTATATGCCAGCAGGCATTTCTAAAGAATTTAAGAATCTCGAAACATTTTTAGGGGGAAGGGTTCAAAAGGAATCCTAAATATAATTAAGTCAAATAATTCTTCCAATCCATATCAAAACGAAGATCAGTAATTTAAAATGCACATTGAGATTTCAGTTGAGTTTAAACAAAAGATTCCAATACATTTTTTTCTCAGAAAATTATCAATATATTATATATCATATCAATTAATTTATTCAATAATTATGTATATAAATATGAGCTTTATTATAGCTATTGACATAATTAAATGAACATTAGAAGAAAGGGAAGAGACTAAAATAATATAAAAGTGAACATACATAATCATATGAGATTAATGAAACGAGAATTATTTGGCCAGTCCACTCCAGTTAATAGATTAAAAGGGATTCATTGTAGAATAGTTAATTTAAGAATTACAAATCTTAATTATCATATCAAAGTGGTTTATATAATTATAATTAAAATCGCTAGATTCGTAGACTTAGATTAACTATAAAATGTCAGGAAAAACAAAACTGGACAAGACAATTACTATTAACCATTCTTTCTACTTGATATCATATTATGTAATCCTATTACCTATACATATTATACTAATTATATTGTGCACATTTCCTGCCTCTCTGTCATGTCACACCTAACTATAACTTGGTCGTTGTAAATTTCCTAAAATTTCAAATATGAATGAATAAAGAAATATTTGTGAAAAATTTGCGTAATACTTTATCCCACACTGTTTATTTACTTACTTTCTGATCGTGAGTATACAGAGAATTTAGAAATTTTTGCCTACATTACAATTAGAATTATAAATGACCTAATCATAATCGTTCCCCCATTCATATTCAGTTTCACGGTTTGTTGATTTGGTTTGGTTTTGGTAAGTATCAGTAGAGTTACAATACAATTCATCAGAACAGAAATCAAATCAATTTACGATTTTTTTCAATTAAACAAACTTAAGTTGTAAATATTAATTAATTAAGGATATGAATGATTCAATTCAAAAACATTCAATCAAATTCATACTATTCTATTGAGGCTAGTTGAGAGTCCGGTATCAGGTAGCGCACATACGGCACCTCCACATCTTCACCATCCTTGTCGTTACAGCACAACTCAAATACAAGGGCCTTCACATGGGGCTCCAGCCTTTTCTTGGACACGCGTCGAACAACCTAAAAATTACAAAAAAAGAAATATTTATTTACAAAAATATACAAAATTACAACTATTCTTTCTAATAATTTACAAAATCAGGAAATATGTACATTTTTAATTGTTAGGTACACTTACCTCACACAAAGGCAAATTCATTCTTTCTTCTCGTTTATCTCTAGGCATAAAAAACGAGTACAACATCGAAACTCCTTGGCTTAGCATCGTCACTTCCAATTGGTGATCGTTTTGGAAATAGTCGAGGAACTGTTTAAGAGTCATTTCCCCGCTTACTTCGAAACGGTCCCAAAGAGTCCAATCTTTTTCATAATATTTATTTTTGGTTGCCTCTATTGGCTCACTAAATGCGAAGAAGGGCAGAGCCAAGTTGACGAATCCATTCTTGAAGCGGTCCAATCTCCTTTCTGTACCTAGGTTTTGAGCCAACTTAAATAATTCCAGAGAAACGAGTCCAGCGACAACGGAAGTAGTAGTAGCAATTGCCGGAATAATCTTTCCAGCGATAAGCTTTGAAGTCAGACGATCGGCATTAACGATTCCGTAGTTGGTCGCACGAGAGTTAGAAGTTGCCACGATAAAATCGATGTGCAAATTCGAGTCGTCGTCTTTCTCAAAATCTAAGGGATTAATTCGCAGCGCCTGAAATTCAAAGAAGATTACTTTTAAAAAAAAATTCCTGAGTATTTGTAAATACCAGTGCTACAATTACTTTACAAACTTACCACTTCAGCTGTTCCAGGTCTAATTGCTTGTAACTGCTGTTGGAGAAATTGCAGGCGATTGGCGTCATACTGTCCGCCTTGGTGTTGAGCCTGAGCTTCTGCATCCGTGACGGCAATCCGTATTCCAGAGCGTGGTACAAATGGGGTTATCTCAATTGCAGCCGCCATGTCGGCCACGCGGTCTTTGTCGCGAATTTGTGGGATTCCGTACATCTCAGCTCGAAGATTTGCAGCCGAATACGCAAAATCAACGCAAAGTTGGTCATTCCTATCGAACGGGAGCGGTCTAGGACATCTTTTCGGTGGTGACCAGAATTCCGTTCCACTTGTAGTCAACTGGCCAGGCGGAAAATTAAAGAGCAATTGTTGTATCTGATTATTGAAATTTTCCTCCCATTGGTTTCGAGCCCAAACAACACAGTCATCGAAAGTGAGGGGACGTTCTTCCACAAGTGATTTAAAGACGGATTCCAGATTTTCTAGAGGCTGACTTCCTTGAAGGCGCATAGTTCGTTCAATGTATCTACAAAAAATAAAAATGATTAGCAAATGTACATATTAACATATTGTATATATATTGTAAATTGTAAATAATTGTAAAATTAAATTAAACGCTACTTACCTAGGATCATTAAGAAATTGTGCCGCATTTTCCCCACTTTGCTTAAATACCCCTTCGAACATATCCCTGGCCCATTGCAAAGTGTGCTCAATGGCGTTAGGGAAATTTTTCAAAGTGCAAATAGGAATACTCTTCTCTGGAGGATCTTGACTAGATCCATAGCTTTCTGTCAAGTGGGGAATCACCACTTGGGTATTCCCCTTTGTTCCAAGGGTTCCAGATTCCAGAAGAGGTTTACGGTAGTAAACACAACGACGGTCCATGTAAATTCGTGCTTCGACATTGTCCAGGGCGTTGGCCACTCCACTTAATGTCTCGAAGAACTTGTCATCGTAAACAGATTCACTTTCGGGCCCGACGCGATTTTCCTGGTGATCTACGTTCACTCCTGGATTCATCACTTTCACAGCTGCGGCTGCACAACTAGATTTTGTCTTGCCTACGTCCCAGGAACGGAACAAGAACTGACGATTCAAATTGGATCTCTCAATAAGGTCCATGTCCGTAACGATAACTTTTCCTTTCTCGCCTGATCCCAGTCCAATCATAGCGAAGTTTTTTAGCAGCTCACACCCTAAAAGAAATTTTATTTTATTATACGTACAAATTAAAAAACGGCTGGAAAATTAATGCCAAGGGTAAAAAATTGCATACCAATAGCTCCAGCACCAACGACAAAGTAGCGCAAGTTTCCAACGACATCTTGGAAGTGCTTTCCGAAAACAGCGACTTGACCATCATAGCGACAATTATCTGGCTGGAAGTCGGCTTCAACCAAAGAAAACGTAGGGGATTCCAGGTCACTAAGAGTAAATGGAAGGCACTCAATGGCGTCGAAAAACATCCACTGGAAAATGGGCTGAAACTTTCCGCTGCAGGCTTTCATTACTTCTTGGGCTACGACGCCACCAATGAATGCATTCATTGGGCAGATATTCCCAGAACTTCCCCATGAGAAGATTTTTAGCAAATTCATATTTAATTCCACTGCGTTGTCTTCGCCCAATTCTGCCACCCGATTCCTGGCAATTTGAATCAGAGCGTCACTGTCCTCGGTGTTAGCCGGGCGAGGTGCTCGACCATTCTGCTCTACGAAGCGGTCGAAAGCTTGAAAAGCAATATTTAGAGTTGGAGGGCTTTCCATTTTGGCCCAGTCCGTAATCAAAACTTCAGGCTTGGCTATAGAATCGCTTAACGATTTGAACTGCACTGTCTTCTTCACTTTTACTTGTGTAACGATCCCTCCTCTTTGGTAATCCCCCATTGCTGTCAAAATAAAATGAATAAAACTTAGTAATACTGTAAATATTGTAGATAAAGATATTGTAGACAGATAAAATATTTATTAGGTGTAAAAATGTGTATATAAAAATTCTTACCCGTAGTATCTCCAATTTTAAAAGTATAAGGTCCAGTTACTTCGATTTGCATTGGTTCACATCCATTTAGTTCAGTCATGCCTTGTACTTCTGAAAATGTGACGTGATCCCCGTCTTCCAGACCGTGTCTCGTTTCGTCTAAGCACGTCACGACTGCATTTGTCTCCTTCGTCACGCCAGCAATCATTGCCGAGATAGGGGTTTCTCCATTCACGTCGGTGACGACAAAGCTCTCCCCAAAGTCGCAGAAGATTCTGGAGAAGAGACCGCGGGTATTGGCCAAAATAAAGCATATCCCGTTAGCATGACATATTTGACTAATATTCTGTAATTCTTGTTCAGATTTGCTCTCGGTAAGGACAACAACGTTGACGCCCTTAAGGACATCTTGGGTGAGAGGATCCGTAAGGTGATTGACAATGACGTAACTGTTTAGTTCCGAAAGCTTTTCATGACTCACGACAGCTCGGTTTTTGCCGATGTCTGCCTTTTTCAAGTAGAACTGAGAGCTGAGATCGTTCCAGGATACTGTTTCCGTGTCTTGTAGAGTCACTGAATGAACACCGCCAAGAATGACATTCTTGGCTACTTCGACACCCAATCCTCCTAATCCGGAGACTAAGACGTTGGCAACTGCCATGCGGTTCATCGCGTCACGACCCAGAACATACAGCTGCCTAGAGTAAAGTCCCTCGTCAATATTTCCATTAGCATGTGCAGAAGGGGGAACTTCCGCTCCATTTCCGGATCCGTTTGTTGAGTTATTCATTGTAGAAAGCGGGGCAGAGTCTGATGAGGTCAAACCAAGTACTGGAGTAGAGGTGGATGAGCACGTTCCTCCTGCTGCACTCAATCTAGGCTTCTTGCTAGGCGGAGAGGCAGGGCTGTCCAGGCACGGGCTTTCAGCTGTGGACATGGACGCTGCGGCTGGCCCGCTTGACTAAGATGACAGTGGGAATTTTTTCAGCTGAAAAAACCAATTATCAATTATTATTATTACACATCTTTCATCTTCACTCATTTTCACACATATTAATTAATTTTCACTAGTTCAAACTTACGGATTTATTAATAACTTTTTCAGAACAATCAGTTGTTGAGAGTTAATAGTCACAAAACAAGGCCAAAGAGCAGAGAAAGACAGATGTCGACTTATTGACAGATAGAGAGTGCACTGCAGAGGACGAGCACGCTTCACGCAAGAATGAAGAATTGAAAATCTGTTTCCTGGCACAGGACACCCAAAAATTATTTTATAACATAAATAAATAAAAAATTAAAAAAACTATCAACTATATACATATCTACACAAAAAATATCGATCCATCTTCAACTTAAAATAAAATGTTAAGTTATGGCATTGATATAAAATACAAAATAATTTCAAATTGAAATTTTACGTGACGTCAGTGACGAACGGATGACGAACGTCAATAATTTAGCCCATTTAATATTATTTTATTTGTAGGAAGAAGTAAAGAATTTAGATTATAGTTGAAAATATGAAGAAAATGATGAAAAGTAGAGATGAGAGATGAGGAAGACAAAAAATGAGTCACTAACCAACAAACGAACCACAAACTGGTCAACGAACGGAACGAGGGCTATAACGACGATATATGACTGGCAATTAAATTTGTTCACTGATGACAACTGTCCTGCCCAGTTCAACACTTGACACTTGACTTCTTTCAGTCAGTTTCTAGGATAATTTGCGTTCTGCACGACCACGCACACACGATAAAGTTTCTGAACAAAAGACGAAACGATGAACGAGAAACGACTGACAATGACAAAACGAAAATGAATTTTCTGACGAGGGTTGAGTTTTCCTATCCCTTTTCCATTCTTGTTGCCTTCGCTACGTTATTTCACACAGAAGGGTATCACACGATTATAGACGTACGAGCTACTATATGGATAGGTATGCTGTGGATATGCATATAACAGTACACTACCTATACCGTAATAATACCTATAGCAGGCTTAGGTAGATTGTGATTGGCTGAGAAGGAGAACTGAGGTGAAGTTGGGCTTTCCTCAACAAAAGTCATCCGAACCTAGCGCCAAGTCTATTTCAAGTTAGGGAGTGTTCATTAACTACGCGATTAAAATGGAAAGGGGAGGGAAGGAGTAAGATTTGATTCTTAACTCCGTATAAAATATTTAGTAGGATTTAATCTGAATTAAAGGATTAAAATTTGGTGAATTTAATGGTTCAATTTATTGCTTGATTTGATAAAAATCGCTTTACTTTTATTTGATGTGTATATATTGTAATAAGTATGTATAAATTATTTTAATTAGGATACATTTAATTCTTCCCTAGTTCTAAGTTCTCCACTATTTTCTAGCGCTTGCCTTTGATTTGCCCACATTATATTTCATTAGTCTCGAAGTCCGAAGTCGAATAGTAAATATATTATTGTATTGAATATTGAATGAGCATGAATTATTACACTCTATGTAGAATGTAGACTGAATAAACCTTAGAAAACACGTGTATATAAATAATTATTTGATCAAATGATTTGATTATTTTAATAACACATAAAAGTTTCTGTTTCAAAACAATAAATTTTTTCACGTAATAAATGAACGCCTCCTGGTTTCGTTCTATTCCTCTGTTCGAGAACGATTATGTATGTGCTGCTAACAAATATAATGGGCAACATTGAACTGTGCAGAAGGAAACACAGGGTTTCGGGAACAGCAGCATGTCAAGTAAAAGCCACGAATTATGGACAATTTCGGTAGCTTTTAATGTTAGTTTTCAGAGATTTAGATTATTATTAGAGGTCACACAATTCTTAAGAATTGAAATGAAACCCAATTGAGTCCTTGATGTTGTATTCAAAAAACAGGGATAGAAAAAAAACCCAGCCCAGACAGGGCTGACCTGTTTTGCTAAACCCTGTTTTGCTTTGCTAAATGACAAAGATGAATAGAGGATGGAAGTTTCAGATTGCGAGCATTGCGAGACTGGACTGCGGACACAATCTCTCTATTACGATAAAAGGAGAATAGATTAAAATCAAAAAACGTATCCAATTCATTCTAATACTTTCCGTAAAAAACAGCCAAAACTATCATCCAAATTCCAAAATGCAGCAAGGTGATGATGCGTTAATAGTTTTTAAAATTATGTAATTCATATTATTGCCAAATGTCCATTCTAAGTTTTGCCGATGCATGCACGATGCAAAATGGGGCAGGATACGCTTTAAAAAGATGAAATGTAAATGTAACCTCTGCGACGTAATTTCATAAAATAACGTTTTTTGTGCACTACCATACTACCATCTATGTGCAGTAAATTATTGAACACTACCACACGAAACAATGAACTCATTTTGTTCTATTTGCTGAACAAAGACTTTAAATATGCAGGATCGTCTATCAATTTTTTAATAAAAGTAAAGTTCAATCTCATGAATAACTACAGAGATGATAGTTTCTAATTTATTTATCCAGGATTCTAATAATAATAATTGTAATTTCTGCAAATCATTCATCGGTATATTTTATCCAGTGCTGCATCTAGTTTTCATATTGTATCTCAAAATTCGTATTCGAGTCCAGTCCGTGCTGCATTTGACAGTTTCATCTGTAAAACTGCCGTCAGGATTTTGGTATATATATCGTCTGGATTTCATGGGTGAAGTTATTCCAGTGTACGTTGATAATGCCCATGGTGGTGCTAAATTTTTATCTTCATAAATTAGAATTTATTCATACACATGCAAAAAATGCAATTAGAAAGTATCAGTAATTAGTAATTGCGTGCATGACGAGTTTTTATTGCCTTTACGAAGTCATTATGATCAACAGTGCTATCATTAATTCAAATAGGAAAATATATGCTACGAGATAGCGATAGCACAACTTTTTAACCTTCTTCTTCTTGAGCTTTGGAATCTGGCTGTCCCACCCAAGTCCCAATCGATAGCCATTGTAAGTTCAAAGTTCGGAGATAAATCTTCATTAAGGCTGTTTAAACAAAAAGGGAAGGATAATTTACATAATTTTGATACTAGTATTTACACATACTCTTAATAAAAATACATTTCAACGTTCTAAATAAATCTCCATATTATATAGTCAGGGCAGGAGTTTGCTCATTTACTCCAGCAGTTCGAGTTCGAATGAATAGTAAATTAACATTGAAATTATAAATTGAGCATACCTGTATAAAATACCTGTGCGCTTCCTTGTACTGTAAATAGTAATTAACTAACTGTCATATAAATGTGTAGCATACTAGTCGTAGTCCACAATAATATTATCATATATGTCACATATTGAAAAATCTCATCAAGATCTTTGTGAGATCAAGTTCATGTGATTTCATTCATTGTCAGCGCAAAGGCTTTCAAAATGTGTGTGTAGAGAATGCAGAACCTCTCTGTAGATGTAGATGGAATGGGAAATACACATGCAGTTAAATAGAAAGTAGATTACAAAGATTCCTCCCCACTCCCACCCATTATTGTCTGGTTCTGGTTCACAGAGTTCGGGAGTCAAAGCCCGTGCAGTATTTATCGGTCAATGATTCAGCATGTCAGCTGTTGTAAATTGACCTAGTTAATAGCCATGGAGTTATTAATCGCAGTATAATAGGCAAAACCCGAATTCCTGAAAAATGTAAATTAGGGTAGAAAACATCACGATGACGGATTTGACGGACACAGTCTCTCTAATTTGGAATGGGGAGTACATTAGCTATAAATTAGAATACAGAAAGACAAGAAACAAGTTTTTAGACAATTGGACAATCGACAAATTGACCAAAACCAAGAACAACGTGGACAGAATCAAAATTTTAAGGCATCTGTCTGGAGAACAAATAAAGGCTATTGAAGGTATTGAGTAATTCTTCATTAAACCTTTATACTATACCTGGAATTCTAAATGTAAATGTAATATTTAACAACCTTTCAATCCCGTATAGAAACATTCTGCAAAAACTGTTAATTTTTCTGAAATATTGAATATTTTTACCCCATAAATCATGTTATATTTTCTGAAATGTTCAATAGTATGGAATCATTATTATAACAAAAATGTGGCAATTTCCTGCAGATTATTTTCTCAGAATTCTGTAACAAAATTTCCATTGGGGATAATAATTTATTTTTCAATGCTATTTTAGAAAGAATTGAGAAAACTGTGTACACGAAGGATGCTTCAATCGCCAATAAACTTCGCCAACGTGGAAATGAATATTACAAAAAGAAGAATCTCAAAGGTGCTCTGAGGGGATACAATCTGTCCTTATGTTTTTCTCCCCAGGAACCAGGGGAGGTGGAAGAGCTCACTTTAGCCTACGCCAATAGATCTGCCTGTTTTCTGGAACTGAATCGAATAGAAAACTGTCTTGAAGATATTCAATCTTCCTGGGATGTTGCCAGGTACGAGCAAGAAACCGAAAACGAGTCTGAAATTCCGAATCTCAAGATAAAACTGATCGACAGGAAGAAGAAATGTCAAGAAAGAATGAATGTAAATGATTCCCTGCGCAAATCGCCCACAGGGTACAACCCTGTCCCTCCGGAGTTCAAACTTAAGTCAGTCAACGCCACAATACCGTCCGCCGAACAATTTGTTACCATTGAGGATCATCCTGAGCGAGGACGACATATTCGGGTCACAGAAGATGTAATTCCAGGTAATCAATTGTTTTAATTAAGTTTAATTAAGAAAAAATCATTTCTTGTTCTTCTAGTAGTGTTTTCATCTTGAAAAGTTATTTTGCAGGAACATTATTAATAGTTGAAGATCCTCTCGCTAAGATTTTAGTTAAACATCTTCTTTTCAATGTGGATCGTTGCGACTACTGTCAGAACAAACTCTTTGACTGTGGTATTCCCTGCAGGGAATGCGTGTTTGTAAGTTTGACTTTCTTTAGAGTTCAAATTACAGGTAGATTCAAAGTTTTACTAACAGAAACTACTAAACACGAGTTTTTTTGACAATCTCCAGTGTGGTTAATATTAATTTAAGAAATTCAACACGTTTAATCCGAATCCCTAATAATGAACTGCATATTTTCGTTTTTTCTCCAGAGCTATCTAATCTGCTTTCTCCAAAATACTACATAGAAAAATTAACTAAAATTCCCCACTTTTAGCTTTTAACCCTAATCCCATATTTAAGCCCTTTTTTCCTTTAATCTTCATTTCATGTAACTAGAAAGTAAATATTATAGGAAAATATACGAATAAAAAGTAAATTACTAAAATATTCAAAATACTTAGCGTAATTCACTAGTATTTTTTTGTCTAGGCTAACAAATGAGTCAATTTTGAGTGCCCAAAACTAATAAAACTAATATTTTATAGGTAATGTACTGCAACAAAAACTGTGCTTTAGCAGGACACCGAATTCATCAATACGAATGCACAATTTCCTCTCGTCTGCACAATATGGGCCTTTCACGCATATTACTCCTGGCACTGAGAATCCTGACTAAATTAGGACCTGAAGGGATTTACACTTTTTGGAAAGAACACGTTCTTAAAGTCTCAAATGGAAACCATGCTGGCGCTGACGAAGGAATCCTCGGATTTAACAAATATGGAATTTACAGTTCTTCTGATTACCTTACAATTTTTCACTTAATTTACCACGATGACGTTTTGACTGAAAGGGAACTGTGCCAATATAGCTTCGAGTCAATTATAATTATAGATCTGTTGAGGAAACATACCAATTACTTCAATGTGCCAAAATACGATAGTCAGGAAGAAGAAATGGAAATGTTTGTGGATTTTGTTGGGTCAATTCTGCTTTTGCATCAGATGAACTTCCCTTGTAAATTATAATGCTAAAAAATGAATATTCAAAATACTTCCCTTGTAAATATTATGAATTATAAATTATTTTCGACAATTTTTTAAAGGTAACGCGCATTCCCTTAACGAATTGGTGCTAAACAATTATGGGAAACCGACGCTGGAGGAAATAAAAGCTGGAATTACGAATGAGTATGGGGCTTGTGCTTTCTCCTTGCTTTCTCTTATCAATCACTCATGCGATCCAAATGTTACGAGAGGTAATTACAAAAATGAAACTGAATTTTCCAGTATTATTCAAATTTTACGAAAACTTGACTTATTCAGATTTTTAACATTTGTAATTTTATTTTTAGTCACCCTGGCCAATGGACAAAATGCAGTGGTCGCCATCCGAGTAATAAAAGCTGGAGATGAAGTCCTGGACAATTACGGCCCTCATTATGCTATCGAATCCGCCTCCGGCAGACAAAAGCATTTGAAATCTCATTACAGTTTTGACTGTGGGTGTGTTGCTTGTCAATTTAAGTGGCCAACAGTCCCCCAGATGAAGAAACTGGACAATACAACTTTTACTTGCGTTTCTTGCCGTGAAAACCTCAGTTTTCAATCAGACTTCCAAGAAATACTCCGATGTGTCCTCGATTCTAAAGGAGATTGTCCTCGATGCCAAAAGTCTTACAATTTAACCCTTCTGTCCAATCGGCTGGATTCTTACGGGGGAAAATTCAATACCGCCTACGACCTGGTTTTGGGGAATAAGGGGAGGGAAAGTGTGCCAAACTTAATTGAATGTCTATTGTATTTCGAATCTCAAATGTTACCACCTTATGTGTATACTAACTACTCTCAGGAAACTTTGAAACAAGCATTCAACTTAATAAATATGTAACTTATTAACAAAATAACAAAACGAAATTGATATTCTACTGCTCAAATTTATTTACAAGACTTTCTGCGGTTTTTCGACCGCCAAAAATACAATCGTTAACACTCACACCATCAAAAGAGGCTCCGATCATTGTCAATGGAAAGCTTTCCCTTTGGATTAAATCCCTAATTGCCTTAACCCTTTCGTAATGTCCTAAAGTATATTGCGGAATACATTTATTTAAAGTCTGCGTATGAAAATCATCTGGAGATCGTTTTATTTTCAATGTTTTGGCCAAATATGACTGAACGGCTTTTTCGACATTTTCTTGCGGGTAACTCATCACGGTCAGGATAGTTTTGTCCCCCTGAGGAAAACTACATGTG
This sequence comes from Tomocerus mixtus, assembly GCA_034694165.1. NCBI lineage: Eukaryota > Metazoa > Arthropoda > Collembola > Entomobryomorpha > Tomoceridae > Tomocerus > Tomocerus mixtus. The sequence continues at coordinate 18,311 of JAQFYC010003542.1, forward strand.
TCAAAAACAATTCCAAGTAATCCTGGAACTGATTTCTCACTGGAAGGCACTAGAAAACCGAAACCGTCATACTTTTCTGGAATCACATCAGCATCTTTGAACATGACATTTGACACTTCTACAGTGATACTATTGATTGTGTCCAAGTATTTTCCTAATTCTTGATTATTAGACTTTAGGATATTTGCAGCTGCATGTGCTGGAATTGTACTAATAACGTGGCAGCACTCCAGGTTAGTTGTTTTACCATCGGAAGTAGAATATTCAATGTTGGCACCTTCTTTGTTCAGTTTAACTGATTTAATATCACAATCCTTGTGTATTGCTACATCTTTATTTATAAGAATATCTTCCAGTTTTTCCACCATGGTTTGCAGACCGTTCTCCAGGGTCCAGACCGACCACTTTTCCACCATGCTAGTAAGAGCTATATTTGTAAATCCAATTGCTTGTTCCTCAGGCTTGATTGGTGTCGGATTTCTTCTTTCTTTTATTTGATCCAGGAGAAAGCCAAGAATAACGGAACCTTTTTTCTGCTCGTGTTCAAAAAGTGACTTCATTATGAACTGTACAGTTATTTCTTTGGAATCCCCGGCAGAAATACCCCTGATAATCGGATCGATAGTGTAGTCCGCAACATCTTGGCCAAATCGACGACTTACAAAGTTGTACACGGAATCGTCTTCCATAACCTGAAAATAAAAACAAGATTTCAATTAAACTAATCAATAAACAAAAATTTTAGAAAAGCAAACAAATTGCAAATTACCGTCCTCCTTGTGAATAAATCTCTAAATCCAGAATAAATTAGTGGCTTTTTAAAAGGTGGGGTCGTCTTGAACAATACTGAAAGACTTGTCGGCAACTTTATCAGCTTTTCATCCGCAAACAAAAATCGGTTTTTTGCAGCTGGATGGTCTTTCGTCACATAAAGAACTTCTTTGTCCATCCCGATTTCCTCCAGAAGATCCAAAGTGTTCATTCCGCTTACTCCAGCTGGCCTGATAGTTCTTGGACCACATTCGTACTGAATTTTATCATGCGGATGATCTTTATACAGAGTTTTCACCCATCCTCCAAGACGGGGAGACCTTTCCAGTATTACGGGGTTAATAAAGTCGAATTTCTTTTTGAGGTAGTACGCTGCGGACAATCCAGTTATTCCTCCTCCTAAGATTGCCACCGTCTTTTTGGGAATAATCTGTAAACTCATATTTCTGTTCAAAATGCTGATTTTATTAAATATACCCACATCTGTATGTAGTTTAAATAATCAAAGTAAACAAAACTTTCTCCAGCATATCCCCAAAGAAAGTTCTCAAGTTTTCAATCTCAAGGATCAGTTCTGGAATTTCCATTTATTTCCAGAATGAAAGTTATCCGGCGAAAGTCAACTTGAATTTCCCACCTTGTTCAATCCAGTCCAGATATCCTTAAAAGTCCGCTCATTCAAATGCTGGCACATGCTAAGCTTGTTGGTTCTTCTTGCTGGAAACGAAACTGCTTTTGGGCTTGCTCGTAAAATTATCAAATAATTTGTCAAAATAATCCAGATTCCTGCTTAATCAGTTACGTTGGACATTATTCATTTTTAGTACCAGGCGAAAAGGTAAAAATTCATTTATTAATTATGACTTTTGTCTTTCTTAAGACACCTTTCCGAATCACATTTGACATTATGCTACAAAAATACCAGCAAACAGAAATTACTTTTAAAATGTTTGAAATTCACTTAAAAATGTATTCTGTCAATTCTGTAGGTTTTCCACAATGGCTAAAAGTCTTCGAAGTAAATGGAGGAGGAAAATGAAGGCTGTCAAAAGGGTTCGTTACGGGGAAAAGGAATTAACGAGATTGAAGGATATGTTAGTTAAAGCTGGAGACTACCAGTTGGTGCCTGGTAAATATCAATTTGTATACGGCTACAGTATTTATTGTTATTTTTTACAATTGTCTTATAATGATATCCCTCGCCCAGGCTCGCCATCTGCATTATCTAAGAGACTATACATGAACAAACCTAGTCTGGAGAACTAAATAGACACATTCGTCTGCTAATAGCATAGTCTATTTAGTTC
>JAQFYC010003543.1:0-20388 GCA_034694165.1 Tomocerus mixtus
TGCAATAGATAGTGTATTACATAAGGAATCGCTCAGGAAGGCTCGCAACTACAAATCATTCTGCTTTGCTCACCTGGTCTGCTTCAGAATTTTAATACACGTGAAACATTTTCATTCTGCTACAAGAAATTCGACAGTCTTACATTTTGATTTGTACCAACGTGAACGTGACTGTAAGAAACACTACACTAGCAACTCACAATCACTCTCCATTCCTTCAGCCAGACTCCTCTAGCGCCCACACTGTATCGATCTGCTCGGGAAGGCGCGCAAATACAAATCATTCTGTTTTGCTCAGCCAATTCTACAGAGAACTGATGAGCCACATAATATTGCATGTAGTACTACTCGTAATGTCATTTATCACCATTTTTATAACAATTGCCGTGCCAAAAATGGAAAAAGAATTATGCTAAGAAAAACATGCTGTGGCTTCAGGGTAGAGATGAGAACTAACAAGTATTTATTAATTAATCTTAAAGCTGAACTATGCATCTTACAGATCATTCAATTTGCGTCACATTAATTAGGTAGCTTAACCGTGGGAATTAACTCCCCTATTAATACGCCTTACTTCCTTTTACTGAATATACCAATGCCAATGCCTATATATTTCAACAGTTACTACAAATACATACAAAACATTTATCAGGAACAACCGCAAATTAATTAAGGAAAGGCGAAAAGATTATTTACAACCATTGGCGTTTGATATTAAAATCTTACTACATATCAATTCAATCCAAACTCTGAAGCCGGAGTGCCCTGAATTCCGGCTGCTGGCAGTTCATTTAAAATGTTCATAAACATAACCATTAATTTGCAAGATATAATCATTTATCACATATAATATTACCTAATGACCTTCAAATCAAACCAAAGAGGGAGAGTTTTATATTTTTATATATTTTGTAAATTTTGAACGGTTCAGCCTTTTACAATTGTGTTAATGAATTTCAATGCAACGATAGTACAATGCCACAACTTATTGGGTCATAATGAGATTTGACCAAAAAAGTACTGTAATATGAGGGGCGCTGTGAAATTCCACTAATATTGTTTTGTATCATGTGAGATTCCAATTGTTCTGCCATTTTCGCTTCATATCCGTATTTGCCATGGTTTATTAAAATATTCCCACCCCTGCCCTGCACATCTCCCTCAATAAAATAAAAGGATTTTGTTGCATGAGTGGAAATGTTAAAGTTCAAATAGTTGGTCGTGTGAAAAGCAATCTTAATTTCGCAACAAAGCCACAGACGATTTGCCATATCTCTTATCTGCAATCCCCAACTTACAGACACTGCATTACTCACTCAGTGTATAATACTCACTAAATAAATATTCTGCGTTATATGATATTGGGATTAATTATCGTGGTATTTGCTATATGTATAGAAAGTAATTTAGTTGTTAAGGTACCGTAAAAACAGCAAAACTCTTCTGGAAAGCTGGCAGTCAACGTGACAATGCTGATGAGAGATGAATTTGAGAATAGATCAGCTTTTTGGCATCTCACAGCCTCTTTTACAATATTTTACAGTGGAGGTAAACATTACATTAAGCATATCTTACTGTTTTGTCTAGTGATGACTCAACAAAGAACGATTAGATGACTGTTTACTTTTACTATAAGTAAATATTCTAGAGCAAATTGATAGTCTAGATGAGGCACCTATGTAATTGTACACCATTTTGTCTGCTGTGCAATGCTGTATAACTTAATGAAACATAATTTAATATTAAAGCTCTAGATAATTAGTGTCAAAAATAATACTAATGTTTTACCTTAACTAAAATATGTCAATAATAATTCTATACTATTAAATCATTTAATCATTATTCATTATCTAATGATTCTCCAGTAGGGTAAAGGCTTAGTGGCCTGCCCTGGTGTTTATAGACTTTCCAGATATACTATGCTTGGCCCTTATAATTAATATATTAATTAGGAATTTTGTATGGAAAGTGTAATGATATTTTGAAGACAGGTGCAGGTGGGGTTGGATTGCTCTGATCAGCTAGGGAAACCCTGTAGCGTTCACGAAGATGCAGTTACACATACAAATGACTAATTACGCTCAAATTAAACTTGCTTAATGTACACACTCCGCATAGTACATACACAATATCCACTGCATGTCCATCCAATTCATACATGTCAGTGTTTCCTCCAGCATAGGATCCATAGATCATTGACTGACGGAGTCCATCCTTTTTCTTTGCTTAATTATTTCGCTTAGCTCACCTTATTTATTCACTCCCAACTTGATGTAACATCACAAAATAAAAATGTGTAAAGGGAAAGACGCCAATCGCAATCGTAATAAACCATTTTAACGGATATTTATAAACTACAATATCCAATTGTGAAAATAATTTGGGCAAGTGTGATACTCATCTGAATACAAGTCATTTCAGGATTTATTGATATTGGGAGTCCTGAAAACTGGAAAAAAATGTTACGACACACATATGGACAGATACAGACGGTTATAGCGTTCCTATTAATAAAGTTAAGATAATTTAGGACTAAACTTACTTGGGAGAAAACTTGTGCAGCGATATTATTACATTCTAATTGATTCAGACTCAGATTTTCTGTAGTCACGACATTATGTAGGTGTATCAAAATACTTAATTGCTTAAATCATTCTTTGCAGTTGTAAATAAAATAATAAAATGTACATAGAATACGATTCCTTGACTCTCCTCTCACTGACGAAAAAATAAATTAGCGACGATACAGAATATCATTAAGGTTGTTTCTTGAAGGAGTCAGGTAAACTTGTTTTGTTGGCATTTTAGGAACAGAGCTCATTTGTTACACTTTTAAATGGAATTCAAATTCTGTGGCGGATTGAGGTGAAGAGTTATTTACGAGCAATGCCTTCCCCTGTTTCTGCCTGTGTACTTATACCCACCTTAAATAAATAAGTAAAGTTAGTAAAGATATCTAATTGTAATTCAGCTTTATTCAAGTGACAAGTTAGGCCATATATTTACACGAAATAAAATCAGTAAATGCTCGCAAAAAAACACCGCTCTTCCCCCACGGTCACTATATTAACTAAAATAAATAAATAAAACTAACCACTTACAAACATCGAAACCCTTGAACATTGCTGCCTGTCAGTCAGCCCATTGCCCTAACTTTCGAGCGCTTCAACCTTCTTTACTTAGGAGTAAAGAACTGAACTGTTTTCAGAATTCGGATGAGGAGGTCAAAAGTAATCTTGTCAGTTTGTTTGGACCAAATTGGCCACACCCCCATGGAGTTCTGGTCACGCCCACTTATTTAATTGATAGAAACATATGCCAAGCTGGGTGTAGTTGTCAAGCTGTTGACATAAGAAATCTAAATATGAATCTCAACTTACCCCATAATGAGGCAATGTGAGATTTCGGGGAAAATTAGTAATAAATGTCTCTAATGTGCCATTTAAACTATTTTCATCAACAAAACCACCTAAATCAACGGTAGTTTAGTGAGACATTTTTAAAAAATCCACTGGCGATACATAGGGACATCCAATTGGTCGGCTGTTATTAGTAATCATATGATTTATTTCTTTTAGGTATATTATTATTTGACACGTAAGTAAGTAATGGATTGAATAAATCTGATAATTAATTTTTGGAAGTTTTGAAAGAGGAAAATGAGCAAAGGGTAAGTGAGATGTGGGATGAATGGATGTACTCTTGATTTTCAATATGACCTCCGTGTTGCTCCGCCTGCGAGTTGACAGAGCAGGTTTATTTGACAAGTCTTCTTACCGCCATTAGCAATTAGCAATGTGATAATATCAGCAATAAAATACGGTAATTACCTCGGCCGCAAATGATAGATGTCTTGAAATGAGTCAGATGGGGCTCCATGAATGTTAAACTGGAAATTGAAGCAGACATCAGTTTTCTTGGTTTCCCATTTGTTTTATCGACAGAAACAAGCCATTAAAGCACCGCAATATAACCAAGTCCATACCTCTGCTACAGACAAATAATCTTTATCTATACTCTACTCTAACATATATACATTGTATAATATATATTCATACATTTAAATACTTATTAGATTATACCTACACAAAATATATACAAAGTTAGCAATATTTACCGGTCACTTTCGCAGGGAAGGGGAAACGGTGCAATTTTATGGCACATTATGCAATTATTGAAGTAATTTACCAATGTAGATATTTAGACTACATCTAGGATCCAGATACTTTCGTTTGTGAATTTTCCCCTATTGTTGCGTATTAGCACATTACATGCATACATATAACGTAATTTGCTATTGCATACTTTATGTATAGCAATTACATATATATTCTCCTTACACTGACTCACAATTATTTGTACTAATCGGCTTAAATCAATATTGTACAAAGTACAAACCTCCGCTAAATATTTGTTTTTTAAAGTATTTCCAATTCTCGGAGCATTTCAAGTTTTGCAAGGTATGCATGTAAGTATTACTGCAAAATGCCAAAATATCATGAAATAATTAATTAGGGAATTGTTTGCAATAATTTCAGTGTTATAATTACACCGTAAATGCAAAAATAATAGAAATTGTGTGCCTAGCATAGAAGTGATAAATAGGTAGTTTTCTTTGCTTGTCTGGTGAAATAGGTTAGATAGAATACTATAAAGTACTTTAATATTGAACTGCATACATATTATATTTTTAATTGTTGTGATGCATGGGGCGGAAAAGCTGATACCTAGCTTGTGAGATGAACTAAAGGTCTGTCTGCTAGTGGAGCGACGAGGATAGTGAGACTATTGACAATAGCAGTTGTCCAATAATATAATCTTGATCCAATTTAATCTAGCCTATCTCAGAGACTCACTAAAGAAATGAAGGCAAGTCAACTTACCTCAACGTCCTCCTCAACTTTTTCTTCTTCTCACTCTCTCTGCATATTTGCATTCTACTTACACACAATGTGTACATTAAACACAAGTATACAGACAATAAGACAGACCAAAGTTAATGCACTGCGAGCTCTGCTCTACTACATCACTAACTATCACTAACTAGCCAAAGGGAAAATGTGTTCCACTAATATTTACGATATAACAAAATATAAAGACTAACAAAATGTTTAGTGGCTAGTAGAGGTGTTTCTTATGTACCCCAATTTTTATTTTTAGTACATAAGTGTATGCATTATCGAATGTGTACTAAAAAGAAAAATTGGGGTACATAAGGAACACCTCTATAGGTATGCCCTTATACTACAGATTACTCCCACATAAATGCCTTTCCCTGTGTTAGGAGGCTAGATAGGGAAACATTGTAAAACATATTAGAGATCCGTCGACTGAAAATAAAATAGCAAATACTATCGAATTAATACGCCGGTGAAAGGTTAAAGTCAACGTCCCATTTATGATCCCTTATATTTCAATGTATTTAGCATTATTTGGTATTAAAGAGTAAAATAATCCTAAATATTTATTTGGGAAACAGAAGATTTAACTCCTTACATTATATATACTATATGACGTCGTAGTTAATGACCATACTTTTACTATCAAATGATCAAAATAAAGTCGTTGAGTAGAATGGTTTTATTTGGATGGGCTTTGTCACTTGAATAATTTAATTTAATTACAATTAAAGTATAATGTGGTAGGGAGGAATTCATTGTTTGGTTGTGTGGGGAATGTGGATTGATCAATATTTTAGCAGTAGGTGATAGCACAATGAAGGAAGTGAATGCGATTTCGCATGATTGCTAATAGTTAGTACTTCTTATAAGAGAAGATGAGTTCTTGAAACTTTCTCCTTTTGGCTCTTCTCCCTTTTACTTCCTTCCTTCAAACCAATTAAATATTAATGGGTCATCTTCCTTGTCTTGTTTGTCTGGCTAATAACTACAAGAGTGAACACACAACTTTTCATAGTTTTTGAACGTCATATACAACTTTTATTTTCATTTATTTATATACTTAGCATTTGAGAGACCACATATCCACATCACATAACGCCATACATTCAGACAATGCATCTATTCCAATAAAACAAGTTGGGGCAGAGCCCGGCACCAAACTTTGATCAAAAAATAAATTGTCTGCACGTATCTTGGGCTTAGCTTAGGCCACATTATATTTAAGATAAGAAATATATTACACAGATGTGTTCTAGTGGTAATATTTAGTGTGTAGAGTGCATAAGTGCCCCGTAATTAGTAATTAATAGCTAAAGAGAATAAATTATATATAATCATCAGCTACATTGCTCAATAAAAGTCATGGGACATAATTAACTAGTGTCCTTATGTAGTGAAGGTCTTTAACGTTTGCCACACCCACTTATACTGAATTAAGACTTACTTTTCTGTATTGTCCTAACGTCATTTTCTCAAGGTATGTGTCAATTGGTGCTACTTCGATGCTCAGTTGTTCAGTATTCCTAACGGTTTGTTTAAGGTGAAGAACCACCCCTGATGGGGAAAACAATATGATTTATGTAGTGTAATACTAACTCAGGGCTTTTGATATGATCAACTATAATCAGGCCAACTTTGGTATAACTAAACAGAAAATATTTTTAATTATTATTACGGTTACTCCAAAATGGACAATTAATTAAATAAAAATCAATAAATGTAAATTAAAATGTCTGTCTCGCGAAATCAAGTATTCCCCGCTTCTCCTGCCCTTGCCCACTTTTTTCATTTGATTTTGGAGCGGGGGCCAAATTTCACGGGGCAGTATGACTTGCACAACTCGAGGTAGTCTTTAGTTATAGGTATTAATTTATGACGTATATTAAAAATGATAATTAAATAAAAGGAAAAAAAATTAGAAAATGGAAAATGACAATGAAAAAAAACTCGACAATTCAATTTTCCAGACATAAGACAATAATGCAGTTCTTTATTTTGAACATAAATGATGTCTGAACTCAACAATAAAATTACAATATTTTCTTTTACTTCTGGTAAATATAAATAATAAAATTTTAATATATAGGTATATAGTGAGAGAACAAAGTTCTTCGTATATTCCGATTCTAATACCTACCTATAATAATTCCTATTCCAATGTCAGCCTATTGGCACTTGCCAATAGACTTTAACTTTAAGGGACCATAGATACGTAGTGCCCGCATAGCTTAATGGTTTATGCGTCGACCTGTGTTTCGACACACAGGGGCGAATTTTTGGTTCTCTTTCTTCCAATCCGAGATTTACATAATTTTCTTTTCCTTTACACAAATTAATAGCATTCATTTAATTTATTTTCCTATTTTTCCCCATATAACTTAAGATACCTACATCCTACATCCAACGGTGGAGATCATGAGATCGTGTAGTTTTCCTGGACCTTATAGCATTACAGTATAGCTTAGTTTAACAATAGCCAGTCCAAGTACAGAAGGAAATTAATAAGCATTTCCCACACCCTTTGGTCGTCCTCTGGCACGTTCTTTCCATCTTTCCTAAAATAATTTGTTTAGCTACTTTGTCATTGAGGAATCCAATCCAAACTACATTAAATGGGACCCTTAATTTATTGAAATACATTGTGAATATTTATTTGTATTAATACTCACATAATATGTATACATGTACATTCTGCTTTGAGTATGGATATTTTTTAAACCATGTGACGCAAGTCACCTTAATACAATAAGTTCACTTTTTAAAAGTGCATACTTGCAGTATGCACTTACCCAATATTAGGGATAGTGCACCATAATGGATAGTTTGGTGAAAATAATGAGATTAGTGTTTTCTTCAGTGCGTGTGGGTGAATGGCGAATACATTGTGTATCATGTGTACTAGTACTGTGCACTGTATAATGTTGCCTTATATTGCTCTTATGTGTTCGTATGTGACAGAGGTTCTGTTGTGTTCGTGTAGAGTTGATGAGACGATGAGAATAGCAATAAAGTATAAGTTAGGCCACCCTTTGGCAGTTCGCACGGAGATGTGTTTTGAGATTCTGATCTGATCGGCATAAGAAGAGGACCACTACTGAGTTATTGTCCACAGTCCATAACATCTGATTACGTTGAGACTTTGAGACCTAGCCCATAGCAAACTCTCTTTTCCAGTCCTCTTCTTCAATGCCAACTAATTCAATCTTCTTTCCAAAATAGACTCACTCCCAGCATCAATACAATTTTCTATGGGAGACTCTCTCACACTCAGAAACCATTGCACTCTCCATTACACTACATTATTCTCTACCAGTCTCTTATGCACATTAGTATCCTTATCTATCAAGGCACTCTTTCTATTCTACTATAAATTAACGATAGTCTCAAGTAAATATACTTGGAGATATCTAGTACAGTACAGACAAACACTAAACTCTAGTAAAAGTATCGCCTCCACTGCATTTACACAATAAAGAGGAACAACGGGGATTTAGTAAAGCACCCCACTACTAAAACCATACTTTCCTTACTCCGTTTAAGTGTTAAATACTGATAGATGTAGAAATAAAAAGTATGTGCTTTGAACATTTCTTTAGATCCCCCAGACTAAAATTATGTAGAATTATGTAGAATTTAAGAATTAGAAATATTCTAATTCAATTACAGTACTGATACACAAATGGGGTTTTTCGTGCTGTAGGATTCTTGCTATTTAAGCAATACATACCTACAAGATAAGTAGAATACAGTGCCAAGTACAAGGATAGGTAATTGTATAAGCTTCAATAATAGCTATGTCACACTCTATAAGAATAATGATGAAAGGAATTGGGCATTGAATGACCACGAATTTCACGGCAATGGGATTTGGGTCTGGCCTTTGTAATCTTCAATCTTGAATGTACTCCTTCTCCTTCACATAATCTTAGAGAGAGATGCGGTAAATATGCCTATGTGTGATTTCTGGCCAAGTGTGGACTTCTGCAATGAACTCTCAACTTATCCGCATTCTCATCGTCTGCTACCAGTCCCACCCACGCCACCGCCCTCCTCTCAACCAAAATAAACATCTAACAGCTACCGAACACTTATAAACCTAAACGATATCTTTATCCAATAATAATATATTGGATAAAGACATTGTGTAGTGACTCATTTCAATAGCATCCATTTCATTGATAGGTTATGCATGTATGCACCTACAAGTATATGAATACTTTAGGTACTCGTTAAACATTTTGCCTACGATTTGATTGTTTACAACAAGTTGACGATTTCGTTATACTTACAGTGGATAGAGACGCTTAAGCGTCATTACGAACTGAATTAATTGTTTTTTTTGCTATCTGTACTTGCAACACAATTAGATTTGCTAACAGTTTACTAATACTATATTGACTGTCAACATTATTTGCAGACAACACCAAGTGCAATTCAGCCAGCACCCCCGAAGGAAATGAATATTTTGTAGTCGAACCTAACTTCTGATCTAGTGGCGATATTTAAATGAATGAATGCGAAAGAATGGTTTGAGTCTAAACCTCAAAAAGACTCAATTAATGGTAGTAAAAGTATAACTACCAGGTTCAAAGATTTTTGTGTAGAGGTATAGTAAACCAAAGTTCTCTGTTGACCCTGGGAGTAACTTTTGATCCAGTTTTAAGTTGGGGAAATTATATAAATAAGATTTGCAAGACTGCCAAGCTACCATAGTTAGCTACCGAGGGAGTTTTATGTTTATAATTTTAATAAATATCCTTATAAACAGCAAATGGAAATGTTTGGTTTCTACGGAAAAATTTACAAAAACTAGTTTGATGTTTTTGTGGAAATTTTTTTAGAGAATCTAGGTTGAGGTTTATGTGAATATTCACAAAATGTATTTTGGAGTTTAAATATATGGAAAAAATTACAAAATTGAGTTTGCTGTTTTTATGGAAAGATTCACAAAGTTTAGTTCGATGTTTCTATGGAAAATTTCACGAAAAGTTTGACGTTTCTATAGAAAAATTCATTATACTGTCGTGTCCGAACCACACAATTCTGATTTGACCATCAAAGTAGCAAATTCCACTTCAAATTCTTCTTTTTTGTTCACGCTTACTATATACTATGTGCTTCTAAAAAGCAATGATATCAAGTTATGAACTATCTAATCGTATAGATGCAAGTGGGCCAAGTGGGTAGCTAATTTGGTTAATACGTTACGTAGTGCATACTGCAGTAAATATAATATGCCATGTCAGATATTTACTTGGATGTAATTAATTAACAAATGACTCTTATTTACGAGTTACTTGCCATAAATATTTTTAATTATTTCTTAAAAAGGCTACAAACGATTTGTTGGCTTGCTCTGGCTAATTAAACGTGAACATAAGCATTATACATGTATACACATGTATGACATTGCACTTAGGTTACACTATCCTGAAGACAAGTCTGCACAGCACATTAAGCTTTAAGCAGTGTATACAGCTATACTATAATAAAGTATTTATATTTAGAAATAACTTCTATAATACAAATGGTGAATGCACACAGGAGCGTATTATATTTGTAGTGGAGATATGTACAGATAATAGGGAATCCTGCATTTTATGCGAGTGGCCATAAATATTTAATGGCGATGGAGGAAGGAGGCGGTTACGAGGAAGGAGACAAATCCAAAAGGACACTAAACTATCTGTAAAGAAAGAAAAGGAGATTCATTTGTGTGTCTTCTGTGTGAGTCTTCTGTCTTTCTGTCGCACTACTCGCCTTCCTTGCTCATCTCTTAAAAAATCTAAAAATCTGCAATGCCTTCTGCCACTCTCTTCGTCTTGACTAATGCCAAATGTCAAAAGCCTCAATCCAAATTTCTGGAAACTCAAAGTATTCATTTAGAAACAGCATTCTCCGTTCACTCGTACTCGTCTTTTATTATACTTATCTATAATATTGTAGACATCAAGGATGTGGAGTGGATAGAGATGGATAGCCCTTCTTTTTTATTATTTCTTTGCTGCCTGCCTGCCTGCTTGTGCTTGTAGTTCTACCTTCGGAATCCAATCTAAAAAATCCTCACATAAATAAAGAGCATCATTCTTGAATATCTTCTTCTACAGTTTTTGCTGCCCTCAACAGTCACAAGTTGCAATGTGCAGATAGTAAGTAATTTTGAAGTGGAATCAAGAATCCTTGCAAAAAGTGGTGATGAGAGAGCCTATCTATCTACTTATACTGCATATTGTGCATATATATATATATATATATATATAATTGTACATACACAACTAAGAAGGAATGCTAACTAATATATTATAATAAGTAGAAATCTGTTAGCTGTACGTACGTGTGCAATATAAATATAATTGTAAGCAAATTACCTACCAATTCATCTACACGGCGTTGCATATTATTGCCCCTACCCCCAGAGCCTGACCTGGGTACTGTGGGTACTAATTTGAATTACCTAATTTGAAAGTCTATCTATACGCAATATTATGAGACTTGATTTTATTTGTGGAGCCAGAAATAATTAATTTGAAAAATCCGCCATCTCGGCAAGGATCGGATTCGAATTTGACTTTTTTCATTCAAAGTGACAATTGACCCAGTAAATATCAAACGATTTGAATGAAACCAAGTCTCATAAAATTGTGTATAGATAGGCTTTCAAATTATGCATACCATCAAATACCATGTGGGGGGGCAGTATCCCTAGGTTAGCCTCCAGGGCAGCGGTAGTGGCAAGTAATATGCAACGCCGTGTACATAAAGCAATGCATAGCATTTTTAGTTTACATACACGCTGCAGTATGTGCACCATTAGCATGTATGTATTGTATACATAGTTAGTATTACATTACGTATCTGTATATACATATAATATTACACTGTTTACTGTATTTGAATGCGAATAGAGACAATCACACACTTAGTAGACGACTACACACAGTTAATACCTTTATACTCTTTTCGATTGTACTAATATAATGTCTGTACAACGAGGAGTATCCATAGTCCATAGTTATGTATGCAGATGTACTACGTACGTATAATAACAACATGCATGCGACGAGACGACTCTTCTTTACTTCATTCTGCAGAATTATTACAAAAGATGTTGTTGGACAAGTATTTGTAATAGTCGGAGAGATGAGATGAGTAGAGATTTTAGGTAGGTTATTTTATGTAAATAAATATATAAAGATTCTTAGAGAGTTGTGTGGTTCTGTCAGTTCTGTGTGTGTGCGTTTGTCCATACATTAAGTCCCCTGAAATGTTAGCGTCAGCGTAATAATCAACTTTCAAAGTGTAATTATCATATTCATGTGAAGATGATTAGACTTATAGTCTATGTACTCGTAGATATACTAAGAGAGTTAAATATCCTTATACATGTACATAGTAGCAGAAACAAGTCGACACAAAGCACACAAAGTACTGCATAATAATATGTGGACCTTCCCTTTTGCCTTCTGCTCGAGCACATGTATATTATAGAAATACTAGCTACACACTATACACACAAGTATAATAATAATAATAATAATAATAATAATATCAAACAACAAGCGAACCAACCACTTTATTACCTTGTGGACCTTGTCTTCCTCTCTTCAATCTGAAAGCTATTAGTATTAATATTATATTACCTATAATATATAATGTACATACATATTATGTATCCTTCTTTATGGTGAAATATATGTAAGTACAGTAAGTGCGCCTGTAGGTAGCTAATAGATGCGCTGTTTACTTACTATTTTAATTTAATGCTTCCACGCGGGCCGTGACCGAAGTAGTAATATGTCCAATATGTGTGAATGTGTGATATGAATAATTGCTTAAAAAGTTGCAAAAATATTTAGAATTGGGCTTGTGCACTGCAATTTATACGAATAGAATGGATAGCAAAGGTTTGCAAGGAAAAGTCAATAGAAATGAAATCAGAAATGCACATACTCGTAATGGCAGATAATATTTAGTATATTCTTAACGATAAGTACTGAACTGAATTAATGGTTTATTGTATCCAACAATGAAGGAATACTTTACCAGTTCTTCTCTATACAAAGTACATACAAAAAATATTTATACTACTACTACTAGTAGGTGAAAGCCGCAGCTTCTGTAATTATTATTTAATAAATATTTGGCAATAACAAAGAGTTCCGATGTTGCGAATATTATATTAAATATGAATACATATTATTTTGCTAGCACCCAAAACTTCTGAAATATAAATGGAAGTCGTTTTGGTCGCAACACTCGATGACTCCACCACAAAGACAGAAATTTTAAAGCAGCAAAAGATGGATTTTGGTGATGTTGGCCCCTGGAGTTTAATTCAGAAAGCAAATTTTTTCAATACTACCTTGTATAAGCAGATACTACTTTTTCCCGTGGTTACTGACCTCAGTGACCTCTTAATCTCTTTGTGTTCATTCAGAGCGAAAGGTCCTCAAAATTTCGTAAAAAATGCCCTAGCTACTACTGCTTATAGATAGGAGTACCTAATCAACCCGGTATTTTCTACTCTTAAAGAATATAGAATTCAGTTCCTTTATCGCTCCGAAATCTAAGCCTCGGTGTTAATAAGTTCAAACAGGGTCTGTAAAATTACATTATATCTCTGCGAGACTGCCCTGTACAATGGCACATGCTTTAAGTATCTTTAAAGGTATAATTAGTACCAACTCCCCTAAATTAAGTGAATTATTTCTAAATGGTTTACCCAGCAATAACCTTACTATTTAAAATACTTACAAGTTTAATTGAAATAAAGATTAAAATTATATTTTCCTGTTTAGGACGTTACCTATATAGTAGTTGGAAGCTATATATACTTGTTTATATTAAAAATATTAGTGTAACTGCAGTGGAGATATACTGCAATTACGGACTGTTAGATTTGATTGTTTCATGATTATGCTTGTCCTTTTGGGACATAATAAATGCGTAATTCTAAATCTAAAACCCTAGTTAAGTTAGTACCAGTAGTGGAATTGTGTCCACTTTAAACCTTTTCATTATTAATATAATTGTTTGACTTGTAATATTGATTGCGACTATATATTTATATATATAGTGATGATATATATTGATGTTTTATGAAAAGGTGTCCAGCTTTGTGACACCAGTACGAAACTTTATTGAATTGCTATTTGCCACAAGAATAAATTACTTTATATTTCTAATTGTAATATGCTGAACAAAGTATTGACAATAAGGTTTTCAAATCAAATCAATTCATTGTGTTCCGTGAATTCTTATACACTACTTTAATAAAGTTAGAATTAATATTAATCTGCACTACTCCTATGTTTACATATAAATATTGTATATTAGTATTTGCCCCTCTGAAGTGAGATAAAAAGATAAATGCATATTAACATGTACAGTGACATAAATAGTAAACATTTTAAAAGTATCCGTGCAGTGGTTAGTCGTTGTAGGAATTTATTATTATATTTCATAATATTGGTACCCAAGGTACGTTAGAAGCTGTAATTACAAAAACATTTGTGTCAATTGTCCCTATTTTATTGTATCTCTCATTTGTGTGTTGGTTAGCATTGGAAGTGAGGAGAGAGGGATTGTACGACCAAAAGTACATAATTTCTTTTATCTTTGTTTACAGTGATGGCTCAACAGACAATGAGAAGAAGATTCTTTACAATCCCTTCTCCTCCGTCAATCTGTAATCACTATAAGCAACAAAGCAATAATATTAAGTATTGTGATAGATGTACACAGATTCTTGATTTGTAGTTAGTTTAGTTTAGTTAGTTTAGTATTGTAAAGGTTTTGTTGTCATCTGCGAGTGAGTGAGCAGTAAAACTTATTTATTGCTTGTAAGAACATGTGCTCTATTATGCATCTACGTGTGTATGTATGTGCATGAGAGGTAATAATATTATTATTTGTATATACTTATGTATGTATCGAATAAATAGGAAGATGAGTTTCTTCACTACAGATATAGGTATAGTGATATACTACTATATATATATAGAGAGAGAGAGAGAGACAAATCAGACGATTAAAAGTTCAATTCCAATACTTTCTTGTTTTTTAACAGATTGGTTCGTGGTGCTTTTGATTGGATTTGGCTGGCCTCCTTTGACCTGACAAATTAAAACAGAACACGACAACTTCCTTCGCATCTTCTCTCTTGTTTGTTGGAAGAAGGGGAAAGAAAGGAAACGCAAAGTGCAAGTGAGACAAAGTCATTCAACAAAACATCTTCTTCCTCCATCCCATACAATTCCCATACAATTCCCATACAATTCCCATACAATTCCCATACACTCAGGCGACTGATGTGAAAAAACAAACGCAGAACATTCACATAGCAAAGGAACCATACAGAATACTGATACCTGAATTATGTGAGACCTCACTCACTCACTCATTTAAAGAGTAAAGAAGATACTGATATGTAATACTTGTAATAGTAGATGCGCAGACAGTGCGTGCAATTAGTAGGATTGTTGCTTATAAATCCTTAAAGTTCGTTAGTTAGTTGATGGGAGGTGAAGATAGCGTCTGTGAATAACTAACCCTTTCTCATCTTTTGCACATAGTACATACTACATAAGAATATCACAGAGCAAAGGCTATTTAACTATAACTATTTAACTTAAGGTCAACTCTGTTCATCCCCTAACTACATATCATAGCACAGACTGTACTCGCCCTCACTCCACTACAATACAATAGTGCTCACTCAGATTCTGCTAAAACAATAGGAAGATGCGCTAGAAAAACATCTGAAGAAATTCAATCAGCCATCCAACTCAATAAATCTCAACTATTCCTCAATATTAAAATCGAAATAAATACTACGTACTATAATAATATGTAAATTATATTCCTCATATCTGCATACAACAAAAATCCAAAGATCCCTTTGCAAGAAACACCATTGACTTTGTGCACCTTAAACATCAAAAAATGTGTCACGTGGGAGTTAAACCGTCCAATTTTCACCTATAAATTACAGATGTATTAATGACAATTTAGTTCAACCAAAATTGGTTGGAGTGACAGTGATTGTGAGAAGACGGATCCCTTTAAGTACCACAGTGCACTGAATTTCATGTTTTTTTGTGTGATTACCTTAAACAGAAAATTAACTTTCTGTCTGTGGAAGTGACACTCATCGTAAATATTTTTATTCCTGAATGATGGAAAATGATTAAGACCGTGTCCGTGTTGTTTCTAAATTGTTTTAAAAGGAAGGTATTTTTGTAATTGTATTGTGCTCCCCCGGAAGACTTTGTCGGCAAAACTCGCTACGTATCGTGGATGAAGAAGGAATGTGTGTGAAGTGACGATGGAATATGTATTATTACTTCTCAGTGATTTTACACAAAGGGAGTAAGTGATACTATTAAAGACACGAAGAATAACTTATTAGAAAAAGAGTTAAGAAACAAGTCAAGGTTTATTCGCAACAAATGCCTACCGACCGAATGCGACCGAACATGAGCTCCAAAGAGGTAACGTTCATATTCCTAATCTACTTTACACTATTTATTTCTGTTTTCCTGATTTTTAAAGGCTAATTTCTGAAAAGTATGCAGTCTTTGAATTGTATAATATTAGTGTAGCTAAATAAAAATGTACCGGAAAGTGTTTGTTTAGAAATATACATATCCGTATCTAGCAATTGTATTTGGTGGATCAATCGGAGTTCTTTGAAAATACGGATTATTTAGGTTTTATACAAAAATTACTTTTGAACAAGTAAGTTTCTCAATTAATTACTTTCTGTGTCCATATGTGCCAAAATACATCTACTATCAGCATGAAAATAGTTTGTCGCAATTACATGTAGATATTTTACATAGTAATAAATTGAATATAGTGTTCACAAAGATATTCACTTTGCCTACTGCTCTTTCACATTGTAGCATTTAGTCGGTCAGAGTGGCGTCCTCATTTCATACAATCTGTACTCTTTTGTCAAAGATACACAATTTCTGTCATGTCATGTCTGTCATTAGAACTTGCATAAATAAACTGCCTGTATGTAGGTAGGTGCAGATGTTAATAAATGGCATTTGTCTCAACCTTTCTTTTAAGTTCTTTAGAAATCGTATAAAAGAAAATATTTTGATACATTATTGTGTAGTGGTACAATACATTATAAGAACGCCTTGAGTTCTGTCTGTGTATATATGTATCTATCTGTCTGAGCCCATCTTTTTCCTTTTATTATTCAACATTTTTTAAATTATGTTTTCTTAAAATTAAACATTTTTGAATTCTGTTTTCAGAATTGAGTAGTGTGTCCCCTGAATACTACCCCGAAATAGTAGTCAACGGTTTCATACGATTTCGGTTTCTTTTCTAGGCGGTTTCATATGTAAATAAATGACCACTACATTTTGTTACTGGCTGTTTACCACAGTTTATTATAATTATATTTATTAGAAATGTCTGTCGTCCAATGGCGAGTCTGTAACTATGTACATCAGATAGTAAACAAATTCGTTGTCCTATATTAATACACCATCATAACACATGTATAGACATTTGTCAGATCTGCGTTTCTTCGATTTTTAATTTCAAATTATCAAATTATAATACTTTAATTTATTTAGTACTTATCTTGTAAGGTGTAAGTGTAAGTGTATGAAGAGGCACCGGTGTATAAATAATTAAGGAGCTGCCTCTTTTATGGTTTTATTCCATCTGTGTGACTGTACGTACTTACGTTCCTCCGGTTGCGGTTAGGTGCATATACCGTACATACATACATATCGTACCATACAGTTTACAGAAAAGATTGTCAAAAAATTAGGAATTCTGAAGGTGTCCTGATTTTTGCAAAACCTAGCATGATGTTACAATAGACTGAACTTGTGACTATAATTGATTTTAAAATTGATTCACATTGTATATTTGCTAAGTTCAGTTTATTTGTAAATCTTAGTTCTATCGGACTAGTGTCAATGATTGGTACGTAATGTATTCGTAACAAATTTTGTAGTACCATTTCAAGATAAAAAAAACAGTTTTTGTTCGTTAAGAGCGTAATGTTAAATCGATTATATCTCAAACCTGGATTGTATTTAGCTGAAAGCCTGAATATCTAAGATAACTTGACAAGTGATTCAAATTCACTTGACATGTACTTTGCAATGTTCGGCAATGTCAGATTCCGTTTATTTTGCAGTGATACATTATTTATATTCTCATTTGCCATGGTTTATTCTTTTCATGTAAACTAGCCCTGTATTTTACGAAGCAATTTAAAGAAATAAAAATAGATACAGCTGACACGAGCTTGATATCATATAAAATAGTATAATAAAAATACTTACAGCCAATCTGAATTACTGGACATTATTATCAATTAGCAAAATTTGCAGCATCATTTCATAACAATCGTAGATTGCAGAGTTAGCGCTTTCTTTAGCTGTTACGTCATCTATTTGTTTCCACATTATCTATTTTTATCTTTTCTTTCCTCTTCCCTTCTCATCTTCCACTCTTTACTTTGTAAGGGAACTAACCTTGAGATTTTTGAAAAAATATAATATGCATACCTCTTTAGACTCTACATAATTGTCAACTATGGAATAGAGGAGGTTAGATGTCGACAGATGTTTATATAATATTATATACTTTTTATATATTTTACTGAAATTATTGTATGCATTGCCCTTTTGCTTGACATATATACCCAGTGAATTATTATAATTGAATAAAGCTGTGACAGGCATAATCATTACATAAAACTAAAGTAAAGTTAGGTACTAAACAAGATTTCAGATTAAGAGTATTAAGAATAAGAGATAATTAATTAGCTCAGCGCACTAAAATAGATTCATGTTATTGAAAAAGATGTCGCATCGTTTCATTCTTCGTCCATAGTTGTTCTTCCATAATTGCATTGTTGCTACTAAGTATTAAGTATACAATAATAATTATTATATTATAAGTGCATGGGGCGATCATTCTCTTTCTCGCTGCGTGTTCAACCATATAATATATTATTCGCCATTTTCCACCATATAAATAAATATTACAGCCAGCCAACAAGCTGCATTAAGGAGTTATTACTGTTTGGCTGTCTATAATTTATTTATCTCCAGTTTTCCTTGTTGTGCAAGACAGACAGACAATATTATGACACATTTCCTCTTTTACACCCTTCAACAGCTTCGGACTTCAGCATTACTAATGCCCACTACTATACATATTATGTATCTTTGATTTTTACCATTTAGATTCCTTTATATGATCTCACTCAAAATACGGCAATGATTCAAAAGTGTATACATACATAATATAAATAGTCGTACAAGTCTTACATAGTCCTGTCTTTAACATTATTGCCGTTAGAGTAGGTTAAACTAATACGGTTGTTTATGCACCTATATTATATATTATTTACACTAATATATACTGTAGGAACAGGAAATCATGAACCATAAAGTATTGGAACTTTAACTTTTAATTTTAAAGCTAATATTAGTACTAGCCACAAATTAAAGTCGAAAAATAATTAAACGGTCCAGCTGGACTGCAATAGTGTCGCCGTGTAGTGTACCATAGCGGTTGTTTCATGGATATTATATCCAATGGTTATATTTATTATTCCCATAAGCATATAAATCGTGTGCATCATCCAGTTTCTAAAAGTAGAAAAGTAGAATAAAGTAGGGAAAGGAGAGAAACTTATTTAGTACAGTTTGTGTGGAAAGGTCTTAATATAAGACGTATTATGGTACTGAGGCGAGGATTGGTTTACTGTTTCGGGTAGATTAGCTGTTTATCCCAGAGTAAATATTTCTGTTTGTAGAAAGAATTTAGTTAGGCATGAAGCTGCTAAAATGTGGAATATGCCCAGCAAGTGGGTTTATAAAGATATTATGTCGTTAGATACGCTGATTGATTTTGTTAAACGATAAATTGTGGAGAAAAGGGATTCGATGCTTATTAATTGTTAGTTATATTCACAGATATATAAGTAATACCTATATATATATAAGATTATATTTTACTTATTTTAGTAAGTATAGTGACCGTGGGGGAATGGTGGTGTTTTTTGCGTGCATTTAATACTGCTTTCATTTCGTGTAAATGGATGGCCTAACTTGTCACTTGAATAAAGCTGAATTACAGTTACAAATAATAAAATTACATCAGAATATTATTTCTGAATAGCATCACACTATCTAATCTACATTACGTTACGTAGTACAAAATATATTAGACAATATTAAATACAACAGTAAATAATTAAATGTACTTTGGCATATCACAACAATAGTAGTTTGTGTGTGCACTTGTAAGTGACTACCAGCCGAGCGAGCGCGAGCGCGCGGTAGCACTAACATACATTTTAGAAGCATACTGGAGAAACTGCTGGAGTGCTGCGCCCACAAATGAGATAAGAAAATAAGAAAAATAAACTGGTATAGTAACCACTATAAATGACCAGCGAAGGTATTTTTAGTTGAATCTCACATCGCCCCACATA
>JAQFYC010003544.1:0-20386 GCA_034694165.1 Tomocerus mixtus
AGAAAGAACAGTTTTCATAGATAGACACATTTTGAGAAGTGTTTTGTGAACAGGTCGTTTACCCTTCACTTCGAACAGTAGGTAATAGCAATCGTATCTTTTAAATTAAAACTCTGTGGAGTTAAATGTTAAACTATCCATAGGGGAAAGGTAAGAGTTTAGAAATAACCGGCTCGTTTATACAGAAATGGAGAGTCTATACTCGTAATGTTTCATGAATACCTAAACAAATGTTACACACTTATTAAGTCAAGTAAAAGAGCAGGCGACATTACACCATATAAACCTATATATTACATCTTAACTGAAATAAAGTTGCACATTTAGTAATTATTTATGGCAGCAAATCTGTTATTGGAATTATTGGAAATGTTAAATGTGTAATACTAATTAAGGCGATCTCACTACAAATAAAATACTTAGTCCCCCACTGCACTTATAAAAAGATGATGAACCCAATCCAAGCATAAGTTAAATTAATTTTTAATAGAGGAACCTGAAGAGCAATGACTGACAAAAGGCAGTCATTTTTCCTAGGGGGAGGGGGTGAAGGGGCATTTTAGTTAGATAATCCGAAAATTAATGTTTTAATGCTAACAAATACATAATAAGTTTTGAATGATGGAACTTCCTGAAGGGCAGAGAATCTATTAATTGCTTCTGTAGCTGCAATTATTGATATCCACAACTATTTTAATGCTGACTATAAACAAGTGTATTTTTATTTGATTTAAAAAATCTGTTTGATGAAAGCCTTCCTAAATGCAATGCATTCCAACAAACCAGTCCCAATAATCTCTGTCATACATTTTCCTGTCTGTTACATCATAATCAGTTAAAAAATATGTCTGCTGAGCTCACATTTATGGATGTTGTAATTATAAGGGTTAGTGATACAGTGTGGAGTTAATTAAACAAACATAGTTGGCCTTTATCTGATTTTTGTATTGCAGTATTTGTACACTGCACATTGCACTGAATGTTTACATTATAGGGGGAATGCTACTAAGTGCCTGCATATAACTACTGCTACCATTTGTGCATAATATAGCGTTTGTAATAAGTATAGTGTCATATAATTTGTTCACAATCAGTTCTCTTCTCTTAACTTGCCTTCAGATTATTTGATGCCTTCTCTTTATCTCATTATAGCTTCATTTTCCATATATAAAATTCTATGTATATTCAAGAATGCAATAAAACCCATATGCTAAATAAGGAACATCAAATATTTCCATAAGTAAGCATACGTACACAATGTAGGCTCTTCATAATAATGTACGAGCTATGTGGCTAACAAGACACATGTCCGTGGTAAATATATGAAAATATTTTCTGGTTCATTTGCTTGTGATTTAGTGATACTAATTTAGTTTAGATCTGTTATACTGAATAGTGAATGCTGAATTGCATTGCATGCAGACATTGTATATTTACATGCAGTACGTATTAATGTATGAATCTTCATTTTAAAAGCGTTGAGTTGACTTCAGTTGCTCCAATCCAATATGTATGTGAGATGCGATTGTTTATAAAGGAGCTGACTGATCGTGAGTGAGTTTGCTAACAGAGATAGGCGAGATGCATCTTTCACTTAAATATTTACTACCTATAACTTGTTACAGATAATATCCTGTTGTGCCTTGGCATATGTAATGTATGACGCAGATATATAGGGAGCTTTTATTTACTTTCGCTAAGTTTAGTCAGAATTTAGGATGAGACATTTTACACATTGCACATAACAGTAGCATTTGCAGCTACTAACTATATGTTTATGCATACATATGTGTCCTAGCCAGTAATACCCTTAGGAAAGTAAGGTAGTAATTCCTAAAGAAAAATGTATCAAGCAGTAAGACCAAAAATCACTACAGGCTAGTATTACCAAAAAAATGCCAGAAAAATTAGCAAACTACTGCCAAATATGTTTAGGGTGATTTTTGGGCTAACTAATTGAGAACATTTTGAATTGAACCAATCGGGTTTGGAATGACAATTGCGATTTCACAAAATGAAATACAGCTTTTGATTTCTGAAATCGTGAATAAAATATTGAAAATTAAACCTTAAGTGTCATCACCATCAATTTGATAAGTAGGTTCTGCCAAAAAGGTCTTAAGTATATCTAGGACATATACTTCTAATATATATCTTGTAGTATATCTGAAAGAGTTTTATTTTAACCAGGAAACATATACAAGCGTAAAATGACATTCCCCCTGAATAAAATTCCCTCTGTAACCATAAGGGAGAAGATAGCGTAGATTTTACTTTACTATGTACTATATAGGCCTTATGACATATAATGGTAGAGTTAAATGGACTTGTAGAATGGTAATGTAAGTTATGTCATGGTGAATGTGCCCTGCTCTTGCTAGTTAGTTGAAGCTCTATTAATAGATTCCAAATACATCCTTCCTCCTCTTTGCCGTTCACAGCTTAGATCTAGCTTAACTTAACGTAGCTTGCCTATGCCTTCAATTTGTGCCTGGCCTGGCCTGGCTTTTTCCTCCAAGTTTACTTAGGTACTGTATGTGTACTGTATGAGTATATACTTATGTATCTGTGTACTTTACTATTACGATTTAACATTCTTCTCTATGTACCTTCATCTTTTCACTGTAATGTTCAGTTCTGGTGTCGTGATGTGATGTGTTCGAAGGTTTAGTTTTAAATAGTAGGTTACGTTTAGTTAAAATGTTTCCTCGCACACACATGAAAATCGGTTTTGTGCTGTGGCTGTGATGTCACAACGATCTGTAGTGAGAAAGTGAGAATAGTGTCCAACTAATAGTAAAAATCAGATCGAAGATTTTTATTTTGTGACTTACTTACGTCGTTGTGCATTATCATTATGAAAGTTGTGTGTTATATTTACAATTAGTTTCCCTGCTCTACTCCACTGACAATGAGTGAGTTTTTCTCATGTCAGATCGAGTCATTAGTTTTCATTCACAAATACAAATCCAGAACTTATACTTGACTGACTAGACTAAAGTTTAACGTCACCCGCCTCGGTATCTCCTTCCTAAATGACGTTCGCTCACATCATCGTGCATTTTCCTTAAAACCAAAGTTTTTTACTGCGTATTTTTATTTTAATGGCCAAAGTTATGCTTAACTTAACCAAAACCAAACATAATAGGTAAGATAAACATTAAAGGTAGACGATAGAAGGTAGGAATTATAAATGAGATGACTTTGGGGCAAATAAGTTCTAAGTTCTAGGTAGGTATAATATCGATGTTCTTTGGCAAATTCTTGCAGTCTGTTTCCTACTGCACAAACAAACATACATTGCGTTGCGAAAATCTGTGCATGTTCATCGTTAGAGAACCTTACCTTAATACTTAACCTATATTTATAGTTAGTATCTCCGACTTGGCTTTGGTACAGTTTAAGTAACCAATTTACTGTCATTCATTTCCATTTTATGCAGTATGTATGTGTAGACATGTCAGGTATGAGAAAATCAGGGTCAGTTTAAGTCGGTATTTTATATATTTTTGCCATCTAATGGCCTAAATACCTATTGGGGCGATAGCCTCCCCTTAATTCCAATTAGGGAGCAGAAAATTACATCTAAAATTAAATGCAACAGGAAATGTGAATAGGTAGTTAGATAGGTGTTACAGTTTTTGTATAAATCTTCGTCTTAATCTTATCGTAAGCACAAATATGTATATAGACCCTAAATGTATAGGTAGGTACTTACGATAAGTTAAACACTAAATCTGTGTCTGACTGACAATGAGATATTCAGATTGATTTGGAAAACATCTTGGAAAAATTATCTTGATTCCTTACTGCCATTGTATTTTGTACAGTAAGGAATCAAGCCGGATTTATATTTGCAATGCAGATTTACAAGAACCAAAGAAACCTATATAGGTGTCTAGCCTAGATTCTAGTTTATTTTCCATGCAAACATCGGTATGTAGAATATATTCCTACGTAAACAATGTATAGTAAGTAGAAAGAGATACCAGAACCAGATAAAGTTTGCTTACAAAAGAAATTCCATGAATTAATCGGAATGGCAAATGAAAGCTAAACCTTCTGTTGTACCATAAATACAGTCTATAAAGTTTCTTCAGTCTATTAGATACTGATAGTGTAGTTCTACTCTGTATTTGGAAATTATATTGTCTCTAAAGCACATGTATACATACATAGAACAACTCTATTCTACTTATTTCCACATGCCTTTTATATCTCCATGTAAAATGTTGGGTGTATCTTAAATCATAATTAGTCATATTGTTTCTTTACAGTTCAAGACATCACTCATTATCAGTTCTTCACTTTCTCTTTGCAGATTTTCCTAATCTGACAGGAATTTTGCAATTGTGCCAAAATATTTAATGTACAAATTTTTAGCTGCCAAATTAATCGATACATACACATACAGATATACTTAATGTGTTTAAAAACATCCAGGACCCACAGTTAAATACAAATTTTGTTTATACTTTGTTTAAATATAAAGTTGGTGTTTCTATACGAGTTGTGCAAATGGGAATATAACAGCAAATATTGCTCATGTGAGTGTGTAACATTACCTACAACTAAAGTGCACATTTTAAAGAATAATTCTACAGATGTGTGTAGTATAGTATAGCTACACAGAGAACCATAGTCCATAGTGAATTTTTGTGGTTTGAAGAGTGGATTTGGGGATTATGTCGAAAATCCGAGTTGCTTTGAGGGTCCGACCGCTTTCAGAAAGGTCTGTTAATCTACTTCTTAGTGTAGTAACACTAGTTTACTGAGCCATGAAATGTATGTTAATGATATGACGTGAGAAATAATATAAAGATTAAGTTATGATTCATTAATTAAACCTACAGTTTGTATTTATAGCTATACTTACGTTATAAACATATTAATAACATACGATATGCACTATTATGGTGGGTGATTCAGCGTTACATGAAACACCATGGTAAAAATAGTAAGTGCAGAGAAGTCTACATAGAAAAGTCCTTAATAGAAAATAAAAATGTTTAGAGAAGTATTTTTAGAATTTTATTTAATATTGTATTTTATGGTATATTTGTTCTTAAACTGATGTTTAATCTAAAGTTTTACTATTTCGTCCATTTAGAGAATTGAATGGAGGATTTCCTGTTGTTGTTGCTGTTGATAATGATTATGCCTACATAACAGATATCAAGGTGAGTACATAAAACATTACGCAAGTTAAGCAACCGTTTTCGCTATTAGCTTCACTATTTTGCTCTTGCTACAATTTACTCTTACATAGTAGTAGTTTATATAAATATTAGTTGTATGCTGGGATATTATATGTACCATTGCATACTTTAAGCACTCCATTATAGCCGAGCCCAATGACTGTTTCTTATATATTACAACAATATTTTTCCTTTGAAGAAGCACACACACTGTATCCTAAGAATCTGTCCTATCAATAGGAATCAAGAATTTTTATGGGTTTTGGATGTTGTTTTGATAAAGTGAATAAAGTTAAGGTACAGTTTTAGTAAGTTAAAAAATTATGGCAAAGTAAATTTTTATGATATCATTATTTAAAGAGGCGAATTAATAACAAGAAAAGCAAACTTATCACACAATACTTATCAAGAAAAGCAAACGCTTATCGTACTATTGAACTCATAAGTAGATAATTTCAATTATTACACAATATCAGATCGGTATTTGGAATCATTAAAATTCTTTCGTTAATAATTTATATAGTACTTTCACCTTTACTTGACTTCTCTTAAATACAAAAAGCTAACCATGTTCTAGATAGTTAATAGGTGTATTATTACTATTACTATTGTACAACAGTAATCGATTGTAGTACAATAAATACCATTATTACACTTTCTCTGTACCTTAATTTCATTGCATAATAATTTTCTCTTAATGTATTGTACTAAGAGGGAATAAAATATTTTATGGAAAAGGTTCCAGAGAAGCCATCTGCAGATAGTCGGCAACGGTATCGTCAATTCGAGCTTGATCACGGTTTTTGGCTGACAGACAGGGGAAACGATGGCGCATCTCAACAACAAATCTACCAAGAAATGGGTCCCCCCTTAGAGAAATCTATTTTGGAAGGATATAATGCTTGCCTGCTTGCTTATGGCCAATCTGGGACGGGCAAGACGCATACAATGCTGGGAAACAAGGTAAATATAATCATACAGAAATATGATAAACAGTGGCGGCGCCAGCACTGGGCAGACCGGGCACTTGCCCGATCCAAATTTTGATTTTGAAGGTTTATACTAGATAAAATTAAAGATTTCTGTTCTCTACAGAAACATTTAATCTTATACGGTAAGTGTCTGTTTAAAACTCCCTTATACTTCGTGCAGTGTAATATGATATCCTAACGAAAGAAGTGAGACAGATAGATAATCTCAATCTTGCCCGGCCCAGATTTTGGGTTGGTGCCGCCACTGATGATAAAGCTCATCTAGGAGCTTACTCTCCCTATTCACATTTATCCACTGTTTACATGGATTTGTAATACTTATAACAAGTCATAGTATATACTACAAGGAAATATGTGAACTTACATAAACTAAAAGTATTTGTGACAGTTTTGAAAAAGAGAAAGCAAATTCTTCTATATTTATGTGAAACACTGCATATTTGTGTGAATACTACGAAAACTATTTCATTACCTTCCATACACACTAAACTTGCCCAAACTAATTAAATACGTCCAAAAAGATGTTTATTAAAAATTTTTGATGAAAGATGAAATTACATTATGTAAGGGTAACCTACATACATAAAGATTTAAGGTTTTATCTAGTTGCTTCGTAAAAAATCATTCGGCTCCTTTTTTATTTTGAGATTTTAGCTTGTTGTACAGTAACACACATAATGAAATAAAAAAATAAAATTGGAAAACTGGTATAAAAATATTTTCGTAATCTTAGTAATATCTTCGTAATCGTATACTTAACAACGACGGTTAGCACCACAAAGCAACTATATAAGCAATCATTTTTCAAGCATTTTCATATGTAATATTTGGATAGTCAAATGAAGACGTTGAAAACTAATCTTTTTCAATTTGCTGAACTCCAATCTGATTAAATTCAGCATTTTAAAACACAGTTTTATAAGAATTGAATTGAATTGAGATTCGTTTATTGTGTCAAAAAGTAATTCAATACAAGTACTGAAGAGATAATGAGCAACAATAAGTACCTACTAATATTTATAGGCAGAGCCTGGTCTTATTCCCCGTTTGTGCCAAAGTCTTTGGGAGAAATTGAAGGAAAAGCATGGCGCCCCGAATGGATGCAAAAGGACAAGTTTTCGAATGGAAGTAAGTTTCATGGAAATCTATCGTGAGAAAGTTAGAGATCTACTCAGCCCTGACAAACCATTGAAACTAAGAGAACACCCTCAACTTGGCCCTCACGTCCAAGGTCAGACTTTATTTGTTTACTTAATCTACAAGGTAACTAATCTACTTAAACAATCTCTACTTTGTTCCAGATAAGATAAATTAAGCGATCAAACCATCATGCTTTTAGAATTTCTAAGGTAGTCCTTATAATCTGATCGAGTTCCTAATTGTAAGTAAATCAAGTAAATAATCATGAGATAAATTACATTTTCTTCTAATTAGATTAATTAAACTTCGATACTCTCTGTAGTTCGTCATCTAACTCAATCTCAAGGCTAGAATAGATCAATTTCTTTAGATTTTATCTATAATTCTGTCGATATAAAGAAAATTAGTCACACTAACTACTAACTCGAGTTGCGTTTACTGAGCTTCGAAAAATTCTTTATTATGTACCTATTTAGCCTTAATCGTAAATCTACTCTTATCTTAATGGAAACTACATTGTAATTAAATGCCAACACTAAACGTGTAGATATTCCTGTGCAGTTCCTCCTTAATTTCCTTAACTCAACTCTGCCAAAACAAAATTCTGTCCTATAGAACTAATATATAGAAACATAGGGAAAATTCATTTACTGAAGGGTTACACTATTACATGAATGAAGGCATGTTTACCAAAGCCATGTAGTATACATACATGTGCAAATTGTTTTTGGCAAAACATCCTTTAATTGTACATGCTTTATGGTATTCAGTGATTTAAGTGAGCATTTAAATTAAACATTCATCCGTAAAATCTTCTGCCATTCCATTGCGTGTAAAGTAAAATGTTTCCGTACAAATATGCCAAAAATAAATAGCTTTACAATCGCATATTGCAATTAGAATGGTGTTGTGAATGAATAAATGCCTACTGCCTAAGTGCCTACCTATAATTCGACCAAGACTTTTTTGTACGTTAATGTGGAGAAATTTATGCAAAATATCGATGCGCATGGTTAGATTCTACCTAATTTAGAATACAAGCTTAAATTAACTTAACCTGGATTATTTTCTACTAAAGATTTGACCCGGGTTGAAGTAAATGAAGAGATGGGACTATTGGATTTACTGTGGGAAGGTGAGCGTCGAAGGGCGATTGGTACAACGGGCTCTAATCATCGAAGTAGTCGTAGTCATGCAATTTGGACTTTGTATCTGACTACAAGAAAGAATTCGCCTGCAAATTCATCACACACCGATCTTATTACCAATCAAGTTCACCTTGTCGACTTGGCTGGAAGGTATTACTTCTATCTTCTATAAAAAATCCTTCCTTTTAGGTATAACTTAATTCTGATACCTGCAGAATAAGTGGCTTAGCAATTGCCAATAGTCAACTCAACTACACACAAAGTCACAAATAAATGAGACACTATATAAGTATTTAATTTAAGTTAAGGCTGCCCAGCAGAACTTTGTAAATAAAATTAAGTTGAAGTCGAGATAAGCTTTTCAGTAGTAAACTCTTCTAAAATTGTATATACAATTAGGTACAGATGGTATCTATGGCATACAGTTAGTATGATATGCATAAAAAGTGCAATTTCCC
Organism: Tomocerus mixtus; assembly: GCA_034694165.1. Taxonomy (NCBI): domain Eukaryota; kingdom Metazoa; phylum Arthropoda; class Collembola; order Entomobryomorpha; family Tomoceridae; genus Tomocerus; species Tomocerus mixtus. The sequence goes on from JAQFYC010003544.1 coordinate 8,937, forward strand.
ATAGTTCACCTAGAAGTCTAAAAGACTGTGTTAAAGATATGCAAAATGCAAATTATAAGTAGGAGGATAAGGAGAGTAAAAGTAATTATAGTAAATAGGTTCCCGTTCGAGTCAAACTAAAGACAAACAAAAACATTTTTGTATGCGAAGCCCGACTTCAGTTTCTAACGAGCTTTCATTAGTCTTAGTTCAGTTGACATTGTCATGTAATGTCTCTTTGTCTTAACTTAAAAAAGTTTTCCAACTTGGAACTTGGCTTAGGTCTTGGGGTTTGGCTCTTGCATTCATTTGCAAATACCTTTCCGCATTGCTGATGTTGTGGTGTGTCCGTGTCTCTTAAATTATGACGATTCATTGGCAGGCTACGTGTTATACAGTTCAGTGTATAGGTACAAGCCTCCATTTTTAAATCAGGAAAGATACTACTAAGAAAAATTAAATCAAATCTGAATAGTTTAAGTGCAGATAAATTTGTGAAAAACATGGATATAAATTGTTCGACATATTAGTGATTAGTTACATATTAGAGATTGTGTGACATTTGTGTGTGTTAGTGGGAATTAATGAGAAAGAAATTAAAAAATAAACCTTTTTGGATAATTTTTTAAATTTTAGTGAAAAAGCCGAGTTTACGACAACCAAGAATCTCCTAGCTGAAGGAGCGGATATAAATCGTTCTTTGGTTTCACTTGGGAATGTAATCTCCGCACTTGGTAAGATATTTTGGGGTTTCTGAGTGTTTAGTTTAGAATTTAAAAAACTTTGAGGAATATTAAGGACTAAGGAATGTTTCTCTTAAAAACATAGCTGAGAAAGCTCAGTACATCCCTTACAGAGACTCTGCACTAACATGGCTCCTAAAGGATTCCCTTGGGGGAAATGCTACAACAGCCATCATCATAAGTAAGTTCGTCGTTCACTTGATCGTTAATTTATCAATGCTCATGGAAAGTTATACCGTAAATCCTATAATAAACCCCCATGGCATTTTAGAATTTGAAAGAAAATTCGATGCAGCTTTTTAAAAGACTGACTTTGTTAGAGGATAATGCAAAATTCATGTACACGGAACTTAATCGGAAAATCAATCGAAACTCTCAACTAATGGAATTGCTACTGCATTTTTGTATAATCCATCACATCTTTTTGCAGTTCTGTAATTCTTATATCCATTATAGGAAAAATTATTAGGATAAAATTCTAGACAAAAAGTTTAGCTTAATAAATAAAACGAACTATTCCCTGCGTTTATTACAGGATTTACGGTATCTGTGTAGCAAATCGCAATATACATTTCTCCGAAATGTTGATTGCCATGAATGAAAGGAACATGGGTTGATTTGATGAGATTTCTTTTGACATTTAGCTTGGCATTTGGCAAAATCCATGAGAATTTGCGCCCTAGAAAATCATTTCCGTATTTTTTGCCTAACCTTTCCAAATATTTGTTTGATTATCTTGCAGCTGCTTCCCCGGCCAGCTGTTGTCACGCCCAAACGTTGAATAGCTTGAGATTTGCCCAGCGAGCCCGTCTTGTCGAAAATCAACCAAAAGTGAATGCTTCTGTTTCGATCGCTGGAGCGCTTCCAATGATGTCAGCCTTCGATATAAAGAAAGATATTTCCCGACTAGCAAGTATTATTCGAACTGCCCAAAGTGTAAGAGAGTCCTGTTCAAATCTCCTAAGCGTCTTATCGTTATCATTGTTCCTGACAGGATTCGAAAACTCGTGTCGCTGTTGCTGTTCTGTCTGTCGTGTTGTCATTTTACGCATCCGTGTCTTGTCTTTATTTTGTCCATGTCATGTCATGTGCAATCTGTTGTTGTGTCTTTGTCTGTCTAACTAAGTCTTGATCTTGAATCTTGATCGTGTCGTGCCTTTGCTTTTGCATGGATTTCGTAAATGTACGTATAAATGTAAAATGTTACGCTTATTTTCCAAACTTACTACATTATATCATACAAAATGTGTAAGTACGTAACGTATTCACTAACTAAATGCATTACATATACATATTGAGCCAATATGAATTTGTGAACTTGAATGGTTTCAATGCAAACGCAATACATTTTAATTTATACACTTTTTCGTTTAGATTGTCTCCTTAGCCAGCTATTGGGTATTGGGAAGGTAACTATAGTTTCAATCTAAACTTGCCTAAATACCTTTCTTTTCAATAACTTTTGTAGTTACATAAATATGACGGATAACTTTCCAAAAATTCGGAAACACTTCACTATACTGTCTTAGTTTACTTACTTTTTACTTACATTAGCTAAATGTAGTTCTCTTTTTACACCTAATGCGTATGTCATTTGGAAATGTACTATAGCAGTGTACGTATGTCTAAATTTTACAGTCGCAACGATGAGGATTATCTTATTGCTGAGGAATGGAGAATAAATGTAATTCACTTTCTCTTCTAATTGCACTAAACACTTTCATTTCCCTTTTTGATTGTACTGTATTGAAGTTTTGTAGTAAATGCATGATGCTTATACAATAAGTTGACGCAATTCGGTGATATTGTGTAGCAATGTGGCTGGGTTGGATTAGAACTGTGTGGAATTGTGATGCTATTTTCATTTGTAACTATTTAGATAGTTTTGGAGAAAATTATTAATTAGCCGACTACGACAAAACAGTATCTATAAATTGAATTGTTAAATGAAATTGTTAATAGAACGGTGGAATATTGAGAGGACTCGCTCCTCGACACGGATGGAACCGACTGATATCTGCTATAGAAGGGCTTAATCATAATCAGCAGCCTAATACCACTAATGAACCAACAATTCCTGAAAATGTTGTTGAAGAAACTCCAAAGGTAGCAACATTGCATAGGGCGGCTTCTGAAGATGCTACGACAAATACATCTTGTTCACCAATTCCCTTTAATGTTTCCACGAAATCCTTAACTGATGTTATGGTGCAGGTAACAAGACTACTAATTAAGATTTTTGTCTCCAGAATTAATTTTATTGTAATTTGGTTCAAAAACTTTCATTTTCTTTGCAGGCGGACCTAAAACCGGAGAAAAGTTGCAGTAGTAAACAATGTTCATCTGTTCCAGCATCTCCTTCTAAGATAATTAGTACCGAAGTTTTCATTCCTCACTCTGATTCAATAAAATGTCTAACCTGGAAACAAGAAGAGACTCGCCTAGTGCAGAAACCTTCGTCACAGCCAAGCGATTCGGAAGAAGAATACCTTTCCCCTCCCCTAACACCTAAAATAAACCATTTGAGATATTTATTTCCGGTACATTACCCGCAAACGCACAATTTGGATCATGCAGGGCGGATCTCCGAGAAAATCCACCGCAGTTTTAGTTTCGAAGAGCCTGAGATATTGCAACTGTTTCCCGTTGAGATACCGGATCCTCAATGTGGGCAGAACTACCCAGTGGTCCGTGAGAGACTCCCTACATTAGTTAAAGACGATGAATTGCCAGAGTTGTTTGAAAGTTCTCTAAACTATTCTCATTCTAGTCAAGAGCTTGTTCGATCAGTCCCTGTGTTTTATAAAGGTGTCTCTCGTTATGAAAGTTGTTCCAGCCAACCTTCAGCCATTGAGTTTTACCAAATGCACCGGAAAAGTATAACCCCTTTAGAAAGTACGGACGAGGATGAAGTATTTCTCAGGGAGCAGCAACAAAGGAAAATGTTCCGAGGGGGGCAGTACAAACATTCAAGGTTGGCACTAGACTCCTTAACGTCTCCGGATGAACAAGCTCTATTTTTTACAAGTGAATCAGTTTTGACATCTTCGACTCCCTCACTTTCCTCGAGTTCGTCCTACGATTCCTTAAAAGTGGCTAACCATCTTCGGAAAGTGCGTGAAGCTCACCAAGCTTCTAGTTGCGAGTTTGTGGAAGATGTAATTTCAGAAATAATTGAAGAGGATCCCGTGTTTGAAAACCATATTGCAACTATTTACAACGTGGAAGACAATCTAGATGATGAAAAGACAACAGTTGATATAGAAGAGTCCGTCGAGTACAAGAAACCTTTAGATGGATTCTCATCTTCAAAATTTCGAAATTATTTTGCAAGGGAGCTGCACCAAATGGACAAAATTGGAAAACAGATCAAAACACTCCAGCAAATGTCAGAGAGATACAACGTAGTAAAACCCTATCTGGAGCAGATTGCCGAACTGGATAGTGGAGACCATAGTCAGCCGGACCCGAAAATAGACGAGGAGATCGAAAGGTGCTCAGGATGGAATGTCGACATTGAATTTCAGAAAGTTGCTACTGAACTGTCCTCGATAAACAAAATTCTCAAGACTGGAGTAGTCCCCTTACATACTGCAACAAGCGGGATGGCTGAACAATATCAAAGTTCAGCTTCGAATTCCAGAACGTCAATAAGTTCAGATTCAGTATCACTCTCAATAGGAGGAGGGCGGAGATGCAGAAGGGAAAGTTTAGCATCTTCAAATATGTTTGAACCAAAAATATCTTCTTCTAGTCATTTTCTACAGCAAAATAATCTCAACTTAACTTCTCATAAAATGCATCCTAATGGTCACACTCACAATGCAAATGCATTTTATCCTCCAACATTCAATTCCAAGAAATCCGCAACTCGCTTACCTCCTTCAGCAATGTCAAATTCTTGTCACACTTTTGGAACACTGGAGACATCAGCATCCAACTCCACTTTAAATCACGGTTCTGGAATCCATAATTCTAGTTCTAGTCCTAATTTACATAATAATAGAAAACATCCTCATTATCACAATCCAGGGCCACTTAGTAATCCGAATCCAAATCCAAGTTCTAGTCATAGGAACCCAGAACGTAATAGCAGTAGCAAAACAGGGAGCTATTACGATACAATGGGGGATCAGCATGTACCGTACAATTATTCCTTTTACCAAAACCAAAGTCAACTTACCCCCTGTAAGGGACAAGGACCTTCCCCTCCTGTTAGAAATCGAAATGAATTCCACAACTGGCCAGAAATGGAAACAAATCTAAATATGAATATGAATCATCAACACCAACACCATCATCATACGAATAATAAATATGACAATTCCCTTCCACCGCCTTTTCCCTCTAAGGTTATTAAACCATCTTTCCAAAATGGTCATCATCACCATCATCCTGATAGTCATCTTCATCCGTTCCCAATTCCCTCCCAGTTTCTTCCGCACCATCATCATATGGCTTCCGCCAATGGGGGATATCGTTCTGCTACTAAAGAAGGCAGTTCAATGGCTGGATATACTTCGGCTACCTCAACAAGCTGCTATGGACGAGATTCCATGGATTTCTGTTCTTGCCAGGTGAGTTAATTGCTTTCTTATAGTTTAATTACGTATTTTCTCCATTGTGTACTCATTAATTTTCTAACAAAATCCATTTCTATGTATTTCAGGAATCAACAAACAGCAGCGTTCCTTCCGTAAACAAATGCCTCCATCTTTCTAAAGCACCCGTCCATCCACTTCCTCATCCTACAACGATTAATAACAGTAATAGCAATAGTAATAGCAATAGTAATAGCAATAGTAATAGCAATGGAACTGATTCATCTTCAAGCTATCAATTAACTCAAGTCAACAAAACTCCCCCTCAACAACTAAAGAAATTAAGAGCAGTTCGAAAATCCAATAATCGCTTTGATCAATAATTCTTTTTTTGTACATTATTTACAAGGTGTATTTAATTATATAAACTAATGAACTATAAACACATGTACTTTCGGATAAAATTGATAAATTATATGTAATAAATGTACGTAATAACTTGCTATGCTACTCCAAAGGAAAAAGAAAACAATGTACTATTTACAGTCTAATTATTCACTTATTCCAATTTTGACCATCTTGTAGAATAATCGTTATTTTCTTCGTCTAATTCATTTTTCCGTAGATGCATTAATTTTAAATCATGGAGAAAGTGCAGCAACACTATGTAAAATCAATTTAGTAGATGGTACTGGTGTCCAAATAGAAAGTTCATGCTAATATTTCTCAGGATCATATGAAGGTGGTGATAATGCAAAAGATGATCATTTACAAGAGTTTGAGACAATAATTCTTTTGTAGAAAACAATTTTATTGGTTTTGATTTCAATTATTTTACTCTTAATTTATTTCAAAAACAGGACAGTACAAACTTTCAACGCTCATGATAAATAAAATACTTCAAATAAAAAACAGTCCAGATTCGTGGAAATTAATTATCATCATCAAAGTCGAAATAGGGTTGGCATTTTCCAGCAAAGTAGCCGTATCCTTTTGGGCATGGGGGCTCCTTATAACGATAACGAGAAGGACGAGCATTGGTATTACGAACTTGTCGATTCTATATGAAAAAGGCAACATTTTGAATTAAATACAAAATCGATAGCTCCTTCAATTAAAAATATGCATTTTTAGAATCATTTTTACACGCAACTTCTTTTTAGAATACACTCACAGAAATTTTTAACAAAATCCAAAATTTAGAATATTTTTTTCTATAAATGCTTGCAGAATGCAATTATGTTTTGGATATTTTTTACACATTTCTAAAGCCAAATACGAACTTTTAGAATTCATTCCAATTTTTTTGGCAATAATTATATTTAGAATTCATTAAATTAAAGTAATAACAACAATAATGCTTATAAAAAGATTTTACAATTTCTTGAAAAATATGAATTCTTAACATGCTTTATAATTTCTTAATAAAGTATTTTTATATACAAAATAAGAATTGCTTCGCACAAAATAGGAATTTTTTGGAATCCTTTTGTATAACTTCTTTCAAAGAAAAAATATATTTATATTTATATATTATATTATATCTTACCTGCTCTTGTCCTCCAAAAGATTCTTCAAATAGCACCTTGCCTTCTATAGGAAAACTCATAGCGCTGCACAATAGCAAGCACATTATGAAAATCAAAGGGAAATAATTTTTGTTTGACATTTTTTGTTTCGTCAATTCCAGTTTTGCACGATTTCAAAAAATGTTATCCACCTTAGTTTAATAAAACAAAATTAACTCTCAATCTCAACTCAAGGAACAACAGGCTAGTGAGGTATATTTATGATTGTATCTTGTGTGACGAATAATAAAGAAATGATCACATTAAGCTGCCATTCTGCTCCTTTATATATTAAGCAAGGAGATCCAGAAGATTTATATTACTCATCCGCTAAAATAGAAAAGACCATAGGAAAATATCTACGATCTTACCCGAGAACATTCGCTAAGTATTTGCTTTACTTTGTTTACCTTTGTTCTCCTATTGTGCAATGCATAAAAAGTAAATATTTGTAGGTAGCTCATCCAGGGATTACCATTTTTCATTCTAATCGTACGTATGTACTACTTTTTATGGAGATAAATGATGTTTGTTATTGCGGAATGTCTACTTTTAAGATTAAATATCTAATATCCTATGCAGATATTTGGTCACTAAAAATTAATAGTGACTTGGCTTTACTTATTGACTCGTCCTTTAACTATTTACACGCAACCGGCAACCATCATATCATTAGATTATGTTAATAAATATGCTTTACATCACATACTGCGTAACGTAAGATACACAAGAATATTACATATATCACAAGTAGGATATTAATATGTCGGTGAATCAATAGGAAAGAGCTGCTTAGAGAATAACGAACTATTTACAGTACTGCGAACTTAGAACATAAGACAATGTACACGCCAGCATTATTTGATCATAATGATGAATCATACAGATAATGCGTATAAGAGTCATCAGAGTTAATGGAGTTTTTTTATCCAGAGAATACATTATGATATATGATGGTGCCTTTATTTCACAAATTAGTGAGGGATGTGATATCTAGGTCAATGACAAATTAAAGCAAGTAAAGACACAAGCATTGAAGAGTTAGCCAATAATAACAATAAACGACTCTTGTAAAAATGATAATTAAATGCGATGTACTTAATGCGATGTACTTACAATTAGAAAATGTCAAAGTTGTGTCAATAATAATATTATTTATATGCGTATGATTGGGGACGTGAGATGATGGCCGCAATATTATTATGTATGTACAGTAATTCTCCAACAAATAATAATAATAATACAAATGCAAACAAGCTGCATACTATTTAGCTACATATACAAATACACCGACGTCATAGAATATTCGATAAGAAGCTGCTTTATTTTTAGTCTGGAACAATTTAGAGGATAAATCTCTATTACGTAGTGTACGCAAAATAAATTGTTATATGAATTCGGACGAATCAATGAACTGGCGAAGGATAGTAGAAAATGGTGTGATGACAGTATGAGACAATTTTTTTTTGCCAACTACTACGTGAATGTTATATAAGTTATCATTTCTTAATTATTCCATGCAAGTAGTTTGCAAAAATCTTTACTAGAGCAGTATGTTATGTAATAATACTTTATTGAGCAGTGTAGTGGGCACGTACAGATAAAATACGTATCAAAAAGCTGGATGACTGTAGCAATAAGATTGTGAATCATTTCTACTGATTTGTAGACTATTTGTACATACCACATGGTTTACACTATGTAAAATGCTTTACCTATATAGATAATTATAACAAGTACGTATAAATAAAGATTTATTTGAATAGGTTCCCGAAAATATTTTCAAAGAATTCTACTACGAAATTCTTAAAAACATGTTTATCTTCCTACAAAATACATACAATACAACCAAATGTGCACTCACCTGATAAAAATTATTTGGCATTACAAATGTGGCTTAAAAGTTATACATTGAACACTAAATAAGTCAACAGAGCTTAATGAATATTAGTACTGTCCTAGGGGTGGGCAGTGGGTAGTTGGGTAGTGGGCATCAATAAACACACCTTCAACTGACATAAGTATGCGGAATGCTCAACAGAACCGTGCTATTTTTCTTTACGAATAATTTAATTAACTGATAAATATATTCGAGATACTTATATGCACTCACCTGCAATTGCATGTTTTTGCAAAAGTCTAAATTATATGCTATGCGATTTATTATCAAAATATTATTTAACATAATATCGATCAATTTTTGAAATGATTCAAAATATATATAGACACGCATATCTACAATCTACACATAAATTGAAATGCAATTCTATTTTTTATATTACACATTACACTGCTAAAATGGCAAGCTTCACTTTACATTCCACTCTGTAGCAACACTCAATTAGCGTAATAACATTGAAATTGTACTGGACTGCATTAGTAAGTGAACCATTACCAACCTGGAAAATTGGTTTGCTTTTATCATTCTTGCGGAAACTGCCATTCTCTGCTGTATACTAGTCATTTTTCAATAGTTTGAAGAAATGACATAGTTTAGCAGATGCAGTGTTATTAGAAAAACACTTATTCCTATTGTACTCTGCATAAAATGACATTAATTGACACATCTGCCTTTTCTGATTGATATTATTAGGCTACCAAGGTTTAGAAATAACTTCACTATTTGTAACAAATGATTTTAATGGCAGTAACATACATTGTTCCTGAAGACATTATTAGGATCTTGACGCTTGTGAAATAATGCATATGTACGCAGTAACATACATTGTTCCTGAAGACATTATTAGGATCTTGACGCTTGTGAAATAATGCATATGTACGCAGTATACATATTTATTGCATTAACAACGGCATATTAGTGCACATACATATTATGTAGAAAATTGTATCGTTGATTTTTTTACATTTTTGATCATCTTAACACTTAATATTACAGAATTAGGCTACACATCTCGCAAGACCTATCTATAGCCCGTAGCTGCATTATTGTATAACTGACGATCTGAACTCATAGTTTTCATTTTTTGTAAAAACAAATCCTGCGTAGGCAGTAAGCGTAGGTGCACAAAATTTTCCACAAACCATAATCCACGTTTCGTGTGACGGAACATATAACACTTAGACAAGTTAAAGTGGGCATGATTGACTATTTAATGGAAAGTAAGTGGTTAGGGATTGTGAAGACGATCTAAGGACATTTTACAAACATAAGGAGATACTATTTTACTCTAAAAGTACCTCGTACCTGTTTATTATTATACTTGTAGTACTAGGATCTATGCTCTGGCTGGAGTGCGTATATACATATAAGAAATTCCTAATTCACTAAAATACTCTCGGGAATACTTTGTTATTTACTTGGCTATTAAACGTACTTTACCCTTACTGTTTGAAGAATTTATTTAGTTGTGGTCGCCTTTTTGAATAACAGCTTAATTTAAGAAATACCTAGGTAAGTTAGGAGATATTTTAAAACTCCGTTTGATTTTGTGATATGTACTAATATTAGTACAGCTTAATTATAATTATCGTGTACTCGTTTTTTGTAGAATATGGATAACATTACGCTATTGAATCCGTATAGAGAAAGAAAAACCTTATTTTTAGAAACTCTACAACTCAGTTTACGTTCTCAGACTGTCAATGGAGTTTCTAGGGTATACATAAGTAAATTAATAAGATCAAATTAATATGCAATAATGTTTTTGGCATTTTCTTTTCAGTGGATTTAATTCTTTAAGCCAAAATAACTGTTTTACTATTCCAGAATGACGCAAAATCTATTGCTGAAAACAATGCATTGAAAATAACATCTCCACAAATCTCTCAGAGTGAAATGGCTTTCAGTATTTATAGAGATTTGCGCGATTCCTTCCAGTTTAAGTAAACTTAATTTTCTAATAATTTGTTTGAGATTTCTTTAATGAAGTTTTAAAAAATTATTTTACAGAGAATACGTAATTGGAGCTTCGGATTATGTTTCAATGTATCCTAATGGTACTCCTAAAAGTGAACCTGCAGTGATGATCGCAAATGGTGTTGTAGACATTGGAGTTGTTCAAAGTGTAATGCGACCTGAAGTCAATGTGATGTTGACATACTTACATCCTACAAGTCATGTAGGGAGGTAAGAGAAAATAAAGAGTAGCATGTTTTAAGAATTTCATTGAAATTCAAAAAATAACTATGGTTTTTAGAGTGACAGCGTTTTTCAAGGAACCATCGTCATCAGCGTTTGCTCATGACGTTTATACAGACCCATTCCAGCCAAACCTATGGTTAGCACTTATATTTACCTGGGTTGGTATTGTTATTATATTTTTAATTTCAATGAAACTGCTCAATAAAAAATTTCAAAAGCGACACCATCATTTTGAGGAACTTGAGTATGCTGATGTGATTTCATGGGGATTCTCCTGCGTTGCTCAGCAAGGCTAGTATTAATTAAGTACTGTCCCTGTCAAAATTAATGTGGCATAATCCCAAATTGCCTCAATATGTGTAATCATTTCCTTAATATTCCATTACATCATTTCACATTTTATAAATTAAGATTCACATTTCTTAATTGGTAGAAATAGTAGTTTTAGCCCGCCCGAGTGTGCGAGGCTGGCTTATGTAATCGCAATGTCTGTCCGTCCGTGCGTCCGTGCGTCCGC
>JAQFYC010003545.1:0-20385 GCA_034694165.1 Tomocerus mixtus
AAAGTAGGCTTAGTCCGGTATAACTTTAATACCGATAACTACAAAAATAATCCCATAGTTACTGAATGTACTTCCTGGAATGTTTACAGTTTATAACTAAACACCCCGGATATTTAAAATTCAGAAACACATATTCCAAACTTTATCAAAATGCCCTTTAAAATTTTACTTGTGCGTTACATAGCATGTTTCCATGACTTGTAATAGGAGAAATACCATTTGGAAGTTAGGAAGTACGGCAAACATATTACATGCTCTAATGATATGTATACAGCCGTATTTGTAATTTTACCTTGGACCTGCGGGAAGCTACCCAATTTTCACCCACATACTTCAAGTCTTGCTTTAGGATACCGTTTGGTACTTTTTTCTGTCCCTCCCGATTCCTCCGCCGTGCAGCACAATTGGCAATTTTCCCTAAAAACAGGAACAAAAACAATTAAATCATTTTCTAATATATACGCCGAGCTTAAGGAACTAAATGGAATTGACTGGGCGTAATAAATATATTTAATACTGCAGGAAAGTACAGTACCAAAGCAATTAATAATCGATAATTTATTTACTTCATTACTGCCAACTCATATTTGTCCAGTAATTCACACGATGAGCAAAATAGGTTAGCCCGATTAAATCCCAGTTTAGTACACTCTTCGGAAGACAGCTCACTCCGAACATATGATATCTGTTTAGAAAGATAAAATTTAAAAAACATGAAAACACTCAGACAATCCGAACGAGGCTTAAGCTTAAAGAGATAACTTTCTTAATATCGTTATTTTCGTTATGAGATTAAGTCTAGCAAAAATTACCATAATATATAGGACAGTAAGGGACAGAAACGCCGATGTTGTCAGCCCTTCCATTTTTTCGGTTTGTTTTTATTTGGAAATCAGTCCACAATTCACCTCCAGCTGGAGTCTACCCCAGCACCGCCAGACAGTTAATAAACTCCGATTAAAGCCCGAATCCGGATCCCAATTTGTTCTAATTCCAGTTTCCAGTTAATAATAAATGTAAGACGATTATTTACTCACTCTCCACTTGTGCCTCTAGAATGAGAGGTCACGTCCCGATAATTTTGACTCTACGTCAATTCCCGCTTAAACACGTGTACGTGTATATAAAGCCAGAAGAAGACGAAGAACTTCCATATACACATCTACAGGGTGACTCAATTAAATGAAATCATTCCAATTTTATCCAGTTTAGCCTAGAAAACTGTCATTATTGGTTTCGACTGAAGCGTTGACTGCAGCATTATGATGTTATGAAATCAGGTGCATAAAGTCATAAGCGACATTTTTTAAAATTAAGAAGTGTCGCTTATGATGTTATGAAATCAGGTGCATAAAGTCATAAGCGACATTTTTTAAAATTAAGAAGTGTCGCTTATGATGTTATGAAATCAGGTGCATAAAGTCATAAGCGACATTTTTTAAAATTAATAAGTGTCGCTTATGATGTTATGAAATCAGGTGCATAAAGTCATAAGCGACATTTTTTAAAATTCAGAAGTGTCGCTTATGATGTTATGAAATCAGGTGCATAAAGTCATAAGCGCCATTTTTTTATTTTACATGTGAAGCTAAAACACGCTATTCTATTATTGTATTTTCCCGCTAAAGGTTCAAAATTTTACAAGTGCCATTATGTGCGAAGAGGTCTTTAGACTTTGATTCGAAATTTTAAATATGTAGTCAATGCAAAATACAATAGTTGGGCCCCACTGTAGCATCTGCAGTATACTACATGATCAGCTGATTGCACTCTAATAGGAGTAAGTGTTTACCAACACATTTTGAACTTTGGGTTGAGTTTGTGCTAAAAAATAAAATGTTATTTAATGTGTTTACAAATTCTGAAATATTAATATCAAAAAATGAATGTCAGTCTTCGGTCAATTTTTTAGGTTTCGTAGTGTGTGAAGTTAAAATAGAAAACCAGGAAGATGGACCATAAACCGCTAATCACTTGTAAGTTTGACAGTTAATTTAGTTTTTTATTAATATATTGGTTTTGATTGATTGTCATTTCTGAAGTTACCTAAAATTAGCGCTTTAGCTTTAGTTTTGTTATTCATTCAAAATAATTAGGATTTGGACTTATGTAATACCTGAGCAAATAAAATATCCAGAAAAAATAATTTCCCCCACTGCCCACACGACAATTATATTTTTATAGAAAAAGATTTCCTTTGATAATGAAAAATGAGTATTGATACATCACAATTATTCTTTGCAATACTGCAAAACTAGCCAAGCATCCCGAGAAACAACCAATGTTCAGTCTTTCATATTTAATGTAGATGTCTAAATTAATCTATTTTTTTTTAACTTGTCTAGATGCTGGGGAGATTAGCGTGTTTCATTCTGCAGCTCCTTCGCTCCAGAAAGGAATAGGGGCGGAAGCCGTGGAATGGAAAAGGGCCTATGGTCGGACAACAAAACATGTACATTTGCATCCCCGATTTATTCCTTTTAATCTAGACGAAGCAATTGCTTCTGGAAACTTTGATCAGACAGCGCCTGAACAGCCAGTCCTCACTTCCTTGCTGGATCAGCCGATGCTTCATACTTATTGGACAGATTGTTCGGTAAGAAGCAACATTTAAAATATTGATATCGTTATTTGAAACATTTATTATATAATCTAAATTCTTATTACTTTCTTTTTGTCATTTCAGGATGTCGAAATTTACCGGTCGACGACAAAAGACGCTATTCAAAGTTGGCTGAATTCCATAAAGTGCTGTAATATTAAAGAATGGCTTATTGTTTTAGTAGAAACTCCAGATAATAAGAAAACGAATAAACTTTTGCCTCGGAGCTCGGTCCTGGACAAAATTAAAAATGATTTCGCTCAGAAGCAGACTGAGCGCTGTGTCTGTTTATCTGATCCTCACAAATTGGACTCAAAATCCGCTGAATCTCTTCATTCCATGTTGCATCGCATAAGACAACTTTTGCTGGCTTCCTATAGCAAAACTTTAACTAAATTCGAAGAAAATATGAGAGCTCAAAGAGAAAAGCGGAATGACACGGGCTGGAATTTCTGCCATTACTTTTTGCTGCAGGTATATTCCATATTCCATTTTTCAATATATTTTACTTGATTTTCTCAAAAATATAGAATATTCATTATAAAAGATAGAGATTCTGAAATTGATAAAAAAAAATGGCTATTTAACTACTTTAGGAGGAATTGGCGTTTGTTTTGGAAATGCTGCAAGTGTATGATGAAGCTTTGGTGCAGTATGACGAACTGGATGCCCTTTTTACTCAATTTGTTTTAAATTCACATCTAACAGGTATACAACTATAAATACATCATTATAATATTTCTTCATCTTTTTTTGAATGTGCTAAATGTGAATGTTTTGAAAGTATTTTCTGATGTTACTATTGTAATATATTTTACCAAATGATATTTATTTACGTGTAATTATTATCATTTCTGAACAGATACTCCTCAATGGCTGCTTTCCTTTCAAAGATACGGTGATCGCTGGCCAGCTCTCAACTTATCTAATTCCTCGGCTATCATTCTATCCAAAACTCGTGAAACTATTCGCAATTCAACTGTATCACTCCTCAACTTTCGAAATTATCTCTTTGCACGACAAGCTGCTCTGTTAATTAAACAAAAGAGGGTTAATGAATTAGCACAAAGATCCCTTGGATTCCTTCACAATTGCATTAACGAGTTGACAATTCTAGATGTCACCTTTAGTGAAGAGGGCTCCATAAGTTGTTGGGTATTTGTTTCCTGTTTGGAAATATTGTCAACGATTTGTGGTCATGGACAAAGTCTAGCTTCCCAAAGGGATACTTCAATTAATGGAAACAGTAACAACTCTGTTATGAAAATTAACAGCCAGAATCCTTCCGGAGATCATTCCAAGTCACATAGTCATATGCTAGCTTCGGATTTTTCCGTTCACACAGCAAGTCTATGGGATTATGCAAGAGAAAAGGTAGCCTATCTTTTTCCGATAAAATATTTTTCATAATAGACATATTTAAATTTAAATTTTAAGTTAAAATACCTGTTAAGAATAATCGCCAATTGTGGGGATTTAAATGAAATTTTTTATAAAATAGCTCGTTAAATTGTGTAACGTGAACAGTTAAGTATTAATTTTGTAAAATTATTTTGAAACATTGTTAAACACTTTGCCAATTTTCATTGCTAATTTTGTCTTTTCTTTATTTTAAAAATGTCAGACACGTAGAATTCAAATCAACAGTAAAAACTCAATAATTCGTTTTGTAAATATTGTTTTTCGAATTTTGAATATAAATAATGTTTGATAATTTTGTTTTGCAGTTGTACGATTTGGGCCAACTGGGTGGCCTTTTGCCTAAAAGTAACCCGAAAAGCGACCATTTGCATAAAGTGATAAGTTTGGCAGCCGGTTTGATTTCTTTTGACACTTCGGAACTGGACGGTGGAAGTTCTTCTAGTACAGGAGATCCCTTGACGTCTCAAACCCAATCTGAGCCAATCCAATCTACTGCTGGAGAGTCTCCAATTGAAAAACTCAAAAATGCACTTTCCACAAAAGAACTCTTCGAACGACATTATTTGGTTAGCTTATGTGAACAATTTTTTAAAAATATTCCTAAAATTCGGTCTTGCCCCCAGAACTTTTTTATTATGTTTATGTACTGTAACTTGTAACTTTATTATTCTATGTCAGTAGCTGGTAATCATTTTAAAGCTTAGAAGCAAATTACCTTGAAGAAAGAGCTTTGAATTCTAATTGTTGTAGGATTTGGAGTTGAATTTAAATAATAATTTTATTCTTACTGTGTAGGAATTGTGTGAATTGTCCATGGGAACTTACAAACACATCGGAAGGATCCGTTCAGCCCGTAAAGTTGGTTTGAGTTTGGCAAATTATTATATAGAGGCTGATGAGTACACAAAAGCCGTTGGATTTTTAACGGATGCGTTGAAAACATTCAGGGATGACAAGTGGAATTTACTGGTTGCAGATGTTCTGCTTAAACTTGCTCAATGCTATCATACTCTCAAAGATCTTGACAGGTAAATCAATAATACCATCACAAAATTATTGAGAAATTATATTTTCTCTTTAAAAGTAAAAAGTGCGCTACAAATATATTTGTTTTTACTAATCAAATGTATTCTACTAAACCAACTATTCAATTACCGTTTTGGTAAATAAAAGCAATTTACATTTAATATATTTCTCCAGGTACATTCGGACTTGTGCTCAATTAGCGTGCTGCAAAATTCTGGATATCGAGAGGCGTAATTATTATTTTGATGAGATGATGACATGTCTTACTGAATATGAAACCAAAGGTAATTTTATTGAAACTTTTATCGCAAAGCGCCAACGTTTGGAACTTGCATTGAATGAAGTTGCTCTTAATTTAATTTAATTAATTTAAAAGTTTCTGTGCTTGTGGATACTCGTTTCTTGATTTTGAAACATTTTTAACATATTGAGTTTTTTTTTACATTTTGAAACTTTCTTTGAAACCTTTCGTTGATTTTAATTAATTTTACGCTTGCGTTAACGACATGTTCAGGACTATGAAATAATTGTATTTGAATTGTGTTTCGTTAGGCGAGACAATAGTATCCCCCTCGGAAGATGTATTTACAATCGAAACGATGAAAATTGACACCCACGGAAAAATAAACTTAAACTCTTGTGACCTGCAAGTGACTGTTTCTTTGGTATCCAAATTACCTCGACCGGTTCTAAGCAATTGCGTGCAGTTGGCCATTTTACCATGTGACCACGACCACGATAAACACATGTTGCAAATGAACCAAAATTTCCCTTCGCCTTTTTCGACGGGATTGCCTAATGCTGCAAATCCTGGAGTGGGCGTGAACCTTAATGTTAGTGGCAGCGGGGGGAGCACCAATAAAGGCAAGATGAATGCAGCTAAACATGGAAATAAAAAGCAACAGCAGAAGGGAGACGCTGCCCAGGCCAAAGCGAATGTCCCCGGTGCAACAAAGGAACCTGTCGTGCGGAAAGAAAGTGTTAATTTAAATCCCCTAACTTGCGAGGAGGAAGACATCAATTTCGCATTGTCTGAAATTAACGTAGCAGTAATGAAATTGGACATCAGTCAGCATTTGGACACAAAACAGGACAAATCGGTCCACGGGGGAAGGCTCTTGTGCCACAATACTCATCAAGCTTTAAGGTAAACTGTATTATTTTGTTGTAATGTAAAATTTCACCGAAAATACTCAAATTAATTGGGCTAATTACCAAATAATCATTAATAGTGTTATAATTATCATTTAAATTTACAGTAATTGTTAGAAATGATTGTTATATAATTATCCAATAATAAATTTTAATTCAATTCAATGATAAATATTATTATCATTGAATTACCCAATAATTATTATAAATCTTATAAGTCTATTTTCTTTGTAATTTTAGGAGAAAGGATAGTCATGTCAAGGGTGATGTCCAGATATCAAAAACTAATTTTGAACAAGCGGCCAAATCCAATGATATAATTATTAATCCCGGTGCTAACGCTATTGTTCTACAAGCTAAGGTTTGAATATTTTTTAATTTCATAATGTTGTGATAAATATTTCAGTGCAAAATTTAAAAAATTGTAAAAATCGCTATTTTCTGGATTTGCTTAGATGTCAGCTCCAGGAATTTATAGACTGAGCCAGCTATCCGTAGGGTTGAAGCAATTCGAGCTTCTTTCTCCCCGAATGGGATGCCGCTACAAATTTGACGTTGAAAAAGTACCTGGAAAAATTGAAATTGGATGGTCAGGGGATAGCCATGTGAGCCTTCTTGCTGGAATTGAACAATCCGTTACATTGGTGCTACACACTGGCAGCAATCACATTGACGCTGTAATAAAGAACTTTAAAAAAATTATATACTTCTTTTATTTGGAAAAATATTTATGTAAAATATACTATCCAATAATGAAGAAATAGTTGATTATTCACAATATATTTCTTATTTCTTAAAGTCTTATTTTCTGTTGTACAGGGAATGATGCTTAACGTGAGATCATCTGTGGGTTTGGTGATCAGATCAACTTCTTCTGAATCAGCTCTTTGTTCTGAGATAGCTTTACCATTACCCGCAACGGAGCCATTTAACACAGCGAATGTTACACTAATTGTTAAGGCTGAGTTGGGCCCACAAAAAGATAATTCAAGTATTGAACATAAGGTACATTACATAGTTGTTTCTAAATTAATAAAGTTGTGTGCCACAATATAGCAAACATCCACAAAAATGCTAATCCTCCAACAACCACAACATTTTAATAAGATTTGGTATGATTTAGTTTTAAGTGTAGCTAATTTGACCAAAAAGATGGCCATCATGGTATTTATAAACTCATTTTTATTAAAAGGTGCTGTGAAGACAAACAAGTATTTTGTCGTGATTACTATTTTTGTGGATATTTGCTATTTTGTTGCTAAATTATTTAATTTGTGATCAATTTTAAATTATGAAAGAACTTTTGTGGCAAAATATTTAAGTATTTTCGTGAGTATATGAAAATAATCCTTTATACAGTTAATTAATGGGTATAATTTATTTTGTAGCTAATTACACGGTGTCCCTGGACAAGCGAAGAGACGAGAATCTCAATTCTGTTTGTGCCTCCGTTCATGTCCTCACATAAGTTGAACACAGTCGGTCAAAGAAAATTCGTTCACGTCGTTCTGCAAGGCTTGAGTGAAGAATCTTTCACAGTGTCCGAACATCAGCTAACTGTTCAGCATCAAAATTCTCAAGATATTCCCTTAGTTCCACTGAATCCCCGCTCCCAAAAACTGGTAAAAATTATTTTTGCATTCCATTGCTGACATTTTAGTTTTAAAATTACAAAATGTTATTTGACATGTATGTTTGCTTGTGAAGGCCTTAGTAAATGGAAGAAACGCGTCTTACATGTGGGAAGTTGGGGTTTTAGAATTTGAAGATGAAAATCCCTTGCGACTGGAATTTTCTCTCTCATTTGCAAATTCTGATCATCCTTTAGAAGTGTATAGGTATTATATCTGTCTACAGCAATTTAAGGCAAGTTCATTGGCATTTTTCCACAAAACTGTAATTAAACAATCTTTCTACCAAAATTAACGATTTTTTAAACACTAATAAGTATTGTGATCTTTTTGTGCAGACTTTATTTGAAATACGTTCTCGCATCGAACCACACAAAGGCAGCGAATTTTGTAGAGTGGGAAATATGTGTTCGATGATAATTGAGATTTTCAAGTACTGCGTCCCAACACAGTCGTTGATGTACGAAGTTAGAGCTGATCAGCATATGTGGGCAATTTGTGGAAGAAGTTCAGGTACGTTGAATTTTTTATTTATAATTATCTACAAAATACATGATGATCTTTGCTATGATAAATATTAAATACTTTAAAACGGGTTGTAATCTTTAGTAAATGTAAAATGTTTCGATTTTTAGGAGTAGTTTCAATGGACGGGTGCGATGTGCAGACAGTATCGCTAGATGTTATGCCAATGGGTCCAGGATTTCTTCCTTTACCCACAGTTCACTTATCAAAATACATTCCAGCTGAACAAAAAGGTAAGTGCTTCTATTATAACATTTTTTGCCAAAATGTAATAAGTTACTGCATTTTTTTACATATGTTTGTGTTTAAAATCGTTGGCATGTATTACAGATTGAACATTTTTAAGCGTAAATAAATTTTAAAACCAGTTTTTCATTTTGATTTTGTAGGCAGCAACTCAAGTGTACCAAAATTAGAGCCTTTTAGTCCGGGACAAGTATTTAACCGAAGCAAAGGCTCCCAGATTCATGTTCTACCCCTGCAGCAACCTCCCGGCTCAAACCCTGCAATTGGGGGCGGTGGCAACGTTAGCAATTTAATTATTCCACAAGCTGGTGACACTCATTTTTAGTTTAACAAGTAAAACTCTTAGTACCTATTTAGTATCTAACATAATATTATAGTATACATGACTACATTACGTGTGCAACACCATTACTGACAATTTATTTATTATGTTAACCTTGCACATCACAAATATTGTTTCTAAAATGGTTTGTTAAGTTAATATATGCGTATTTCTGGAATTCTGTACCCTACGTGTCGGATAATTTCTCCAGTTGTTACAATAGTTATTTATTGTTTGTTTCTGTGTGACTATAATATATTTACGAAGACTAGACTCAACTAGCCAACCAACGAACACAACCATAAAATCATTTGCAATTTTTGCACCTGTATGTATCATTCACGATAATGCATAGAGATTAATAAAGATTTATTAATTGATTGTATTTTTATCTTTGATAGAATTTTACAAAATTATTCTACCAATGATTTCTTTGTAAATGAATCAGTTTACCTACTAATCGATACTTAATAGATTTCAAAATGAAAGAACATGTAGAATAACATTCAGCTTGGAATAATATGTTGGTTGAAAAAACGACAGAACAAGCTAGATTAGTGCCTCTGCTACATTTTCCATGAATATTTTCTTAACTAGTAGACAAAAGACACTTGTGCTAATATACTAATGCAAATATTTATTCACACCTGCGATATCTGGGATACAATCGATAAAACTATAGATACTATGTAGTAACACTCAAGATAAAGTAGCTTAACCCTTTGGTATAATAGCAAAAGAAGCCACCTGTTTACTTTACTATGATCCTACAACAACAAAGTTGCTGCCCTTCTTGTCTAATCAGAAAATTATTAATAGATACTGTAAGAGCTTTTATGATATTATTTTAATAATGTTACTACAGTATTACAAATATGTTCAAAGTGGAAATACGTATCTTTATTTTATTATTTACAGTAATTACTAATTACGGCATTTATTTTCAGAAAAAGATGTCACTCTAGTATACATAGAAATATTTTGGTTAGGCTTACTTTTATTGCATCATTAAGGCTTGCTTTACTACTACTCTGTCTATCTCTCCAAAATAACATTTCTATGACCTTCTGAATATTCATATTGCTATTTAAAAAATCAATGTCAGCAGAATTATCTGGCTGGGTAGATTAATTGGCTGATTGAGAATGAGTTTACCCTAGTCTCAACCTGTTATATGCATATTAGTAGAATAATGAATAATTAATCTATTGTCTACTCGCTACATGGAATTGGCCAAATTAAATGAAACATTCGTATTACAACACTAATTTACAACACTAATTTCAGGAGCAAACTTTACTTTTTGGACATTATTATATTTTCCAAGTTTCAAAAAAATGTTTTTTAAAGATTTCAAAAGAAATTGACTGCTTACAATATATATTTTATCATAATTTCAATATCCCTCTCCCACTGATGACGTGGGGGTCATATTGCGTTTTCTTCCCAATTGTCAAATAATTACCAATTGTTTAATTTGTATCTGTGAACCACTACTCTAACATTTTTGAACTGGTATCAGATTTCAAAAAAGATACAATGCAGTTATACAATTTTCGTGTGCCAAGAGGTCCAGGTGACCTCAGCATTAGCGGAATAACCAGTCTTGCATCAATTTCAACTATTTTAACTTCCCTTAGTGTTTATTTTACCAGCGTACAGCGTGCAGAAATAGTAGCAGACAACTTCAACAGCTACTTGACCACCGCAGCGGAACAGGATCAATTTGATTTCGTTGTCAGTAAGTGAATATTTTCTTAGCAGCAGTAAATTTTCCCAAGCTCCGGATAATATGTATTTATCCAAAACAATTCTCAGATCATGTGTTTAAAATACTATACCATTAATGTTACTCATTTATTTGCAATTTAATTATTATTATTGTTAATTAAAATTGTAAAATAGTAGGTGGAGGCACCGGAGGAGGAGTCGTCGCATCAAGACTATCTATAAAATATTCTGTACTTCTTTTGGAAGCTGGAGGTGATATAAGTATTATACAGGAGATACCTGCCCTCACCCTTCTTCTTTTGAACTATCCCCAAATTGACTGGATGCATAAAACCGTTCCGCAAATACATTCTTGTTTAGCCTCCAAAAATTCGGTAACATTTTTGTACCTCTTTTTCTGACCAATAATAATAATGTGATCTTTGTATATACAAAATGTTTATTTTTTCTCATAAATATTTCAGAAATCTAGCTGGTCTGCAGGAAAGGGATTAGGAGGCACGTCAAATCTACATTTTTTGTAAGTACTACTTTTCGAAGTGTTGAAAACAGCAGCTCATGTCATAATTGACCCTCTCACGTTAAATTTCAATCTACTACCATTTAGGAATCAATTATAAAATTATTTTGCCTATTAATAGGATTCAGTCCAGAGGGAATCCAAGAGATTACAAAAATTGGGCCAACTTAACTGGTGATAAAAGTTGGAGCTACAGAAATGTTTTGCCCTACTTCAAAAAAAGTGAAGATTATTCTGGCAGATGGTCTTATTGTAAGTAAACCTGAAACAATTCTAATTCATGACCAATAATTTTTATTCTGTCTAAGAACCCTCAACCTAGAAATCGTACATCATTAATTATAATAATGATATTATATATAATTTTTTAACTTCAAAAATTTTCTAATTTACGTAAAATATTTTTTACATAGCATCCGCTCATGCAAAGGGTGGGCCTGTTAAAATTCAATTACCTGACTATACCGGGATGGCAGATCTCTATTTGGAAGCTGCCAAAGAAATGGGTTACGAAAGAGCCGATTTGAATGGTTACTACAAAGAAGGTGGGTAAGACTAACTTTTATTTTTAAAAATACCAAGGAAATCCTATTGTAGAGTAC
This sequence comes from Tomocerus mixtus, assembly GCA_034694165.1. Lineage (NCBI taxonomy): Eukaryota > Metazoa > Arthropoda > Collembola > Entomobryomorpha > Tomoceridae > Tomocerus > Tomocerus mixtus. The sequence goes on from JAQFYC010003545.1 coordinate 11,780, forward strand.
TGAAACAGGAAAAATGAAAAAAATTAGTGGACACTCTTTCTTTCTATTATAGGATTCGATACTGTGCATTACTCCGTAAAAAATGGTTACCGTCATGATGTGTATGCAGCATACATAAACCCAGCTAGGAACAGAACAAATTTAACTATTCGAAAATTCGCTTTCGTTAAAAAGGTATAAGGAGTAAATTGTAATTGCGAGTTGTTATTTTTCTTCTTACGATAATCTGAATAATAAGAATAATCTTAGTTGCTTATCATTTTTCTCAAAGATTTTGTTCGACAAAAATAAGCGGGCCTACGGTGTTCTCTACGATCATCATGGTACGGAGAAAACTGCCATTGCCAGAAGAGAAATCATCCTTTCTGCTGGAACTGTCAATTCTCCAAAAATATTAATGCTTTCTGGGATTGGTCCTCCGAAACATTTAGGAAGAGTGGGCGTAAGGCGTAATATTTTAATGATAGATAATTTTATTTTCTATAATCTATATGATGCATGTGTATAGAAAGCCTCCTGGTTTGTATGATTGCTTCTTTGTATGTAGCCATTAAATATTACAATAAATCTAATGGGTTAGGAAATTTTATATTATTTCAGATTCCACTTATACACGCTCTGCCAGTTGGAAGGAATTTACAAGATCACGTGAGTGTACCTTTTCTTTTCATTACGAACATCATAAAAATGTATTTATTTTTAAAATATTTGAAGATGCGTTTCTGAGATATTTTTTGTGCAATTTTTTGATGTGGTCACTTAGATTTCTGCATATGTGGGACCCTTCTTTGTAAATCAGCCTGTTTCCTTTTCCGTGGAAAGGGATGTGATTAACCCGGTTACAGTCACAGATTTTTACACTTATGGAACAGGGCCTTTGACGACATCAGGAATTCAAGCAATGGGATTCATTTGCAGCAATCGTACAAAAGTTAAAAATTGGCCCGATATCCTAATGATGCTCATGGGGGTCTCAATAGGCCCTAATTTCCCCTACGATATGGCTCGTGGGTTTGGCCTTCAAGATGATACAATCCAGGAATATCTGGAGCATGCAGTTGGTAAAGACAGTTTTTTCCAGATAGTAAGCCCTGCGCGACCAGTTGCCCGAGGCTTCATTAAACTTTCGTCACCTGATCCATACAAAAGCCCGATAATCGACCCCAAGTACTTGAACAACGAGGAGGATATCAGTATTCTGATAGAAGGCATTCAGAAAGCAGTCAAATTGGTGGAGACGTCAAAAACATTTCAGAATATTGGCGGAACTTTTACTAATATGCCTTTTCCAGGTTGCAAGGGCTATAAATTCCGAAGCCCCCGATATTGGGAATGTTACGCTCGTCAATTTTCAGTGAGTATACACAATATGGTGGGAACATGCAGTTTGGGCAAAGTCGTTGATACGGAACTCCGCGTGTTAGGCGTCACCGGACTGCGCGTGATTGATGCATCTGTTATGCCATCAATTGTTGTGGGGGACACAAGTAAGTTTTGCATTTATAAATTATAAAATTTCAACAACTTTTCATTCGATGCTAAATTAGACCATTTGAAATAATTATGTGATTTGAATTCTGAATTGAAAAATCGTAAACTAATTTTGGTTTGCTTTATAGATGTTCCGACGATAATGATTGGGGAAAAGGGATCTGATATGATCATAAAATACTGGAGAACACATTCATAACGTGGAAATTAATAGGCCTCCGGTCCGGAATTACTTCCAGTGGCTGAATTATAATTTATTGTGATATATTATGCATATTGTTAACTTCTGCTCAACATCATTAATATATATTTAATATGGAATCTGTCACCGTCACGTTTTCGTTGATTTTTTATTTTTGACAAGCTCAAAAAATTGTACTCCCTGTAAGATCTATATTGACAATATCGTAATCTTTGCACAAAATTGTCTCACGACACGATTTTGGATAAATGAAGATTGCATCTTGCTGATCAGGCGACGATATAATATATTTTTGTCTTCAATGACCTTGCAGTAACTTTTGAAACCTTAAATTTTTTCTTTTCCCATAACCACTATAAACTACAGTACGTATTTAATAGAATTTTAATTAGCAGATCCCGACTAGAAGGCTACCAGATTTGAAATTGGATAATGATTTATGAAACTCGAAACCATCTATTTTCCCGTTTTTGGGATTTTACACACACTTTAGGCAAGCAGCTGTATAATATTGTTTTAAAGGTCATGCAATTAATTCTAATAGCTATTTAAGGATTGTAAATGCAAATGTTACAAGCATTAAGCCTTGTTTTAATAATTTGCATGCACAGACACGCACAGTCAAATTCGAAGTTAATTAAAAGCTAAGTACTTCTGAACTTCAAAGTCAGCCTTCCCCCACGTGCCAAATAATTATAGCTTGGCTAGGACTCGTAAATCTTGCAAAATCGTATTTCAGCTTCGAGCTATATTATTAATGCATCTGTTTTCCGATCTGCCCATAATGCTAATATTGCCCTCGCATGCACATTATGTTAGCCAAACACCAAATGAAATTGGATCGGATGGGGAACACAAAACACAATATTTTCTTTATTCCTATTGACATGAATGTTAACTGAAATAAATAAACAAAGTCATTCTAAATAGATATTGTGAGATGATAAATACATTTACGTATACTTACAATGAAAATATAAATGCTAAAGGGCAATGGTAAATAATTATATTTTCTGTAGCAGCACCGGTTTGATAAATCACTTCCTCATGGCTTTTATCGATCTGGAGATCTTACCTCGTTTTCAGTCAATCATCCAATGCCCGTTTCTTGCAAAATACGGGTATTAGTAATACAACATTGTATAGAGTAACATGCAATTTGTTATATCGTGCTGGACTGTAGAAAAGCGGAAATATCAGTCCCGCCCCATAAACCACAAGAACTGAGATTACGCTTTCACCAATATGTTTTTCTTTATATGCACATTATTAAGTGGTTGACAAACTATTTTATAAGAAAACTTTGCCTGTCGTCCGTCTGTCTGTCCATGTGTTTTTAACGTTTGACAAAGTTGACCTATTCCGGCGTGATCGTTAATGGAGCAAATACCAAGCCGGACACACCCTCGCCGAATTATGGCCACGGCCACCAAATTTTTAAATGTCAACATAATATGGTCAAGTGAGTATCATTGGAAAACTGTTGGCGTCAGAAATCCAAATACGAATCTCAATTTACCCCAAACTTGGGGCACTATCAGATTTCACAAGAATTCAATGCTAAATTAAACTGCTCTAAATTAAAACCATTTTCATCGAAAAACTTTTAGTTTGGTGCCCCGCGACACTGTAGCTCAGCATCGTGGTTACCTCCGTTTTGCAATGGTTTATTATTATTTCTTAGGAATTTCAACTCGTTTCTATCAGAATCGATTCGCTTTTCGGTTTAAGCCTTGATACTATTTCTATCGCTTCCAATTCCCCAAACTAGACGAGGTCTAACGTCATTGTCATGTCGCCTACACAAATGCAATGGAAAAACGTAGTGCAAAGCATGTGTAATCTGTTAATCATGATCACGTAATATAAAAGTAACGTTAATAGCATTAAAATAGCGTTCTTAATTTCCTATCAACTGGATTTACTGGATAAGTGGTCGACTGGATTGGACTATAAAAAAATTTGCTCTATATATTAACAAACTCTGGTATTTTGACCATTTGACTTGACCTCCTGACATTTTTCCATTCCACAGGGCATTTCTCATTTGCATTTACAATTTTATACGATTGTGTTATTATTTACGAATTTGTATTTCTTTCTTTACTCCCACAATCAATCGGGCAATCTTATTAGAACCTTATTCCTGAGCAGCAAGAATTAATATCAACACACATAAAAATACACGAGAAGCTTAAAGATCGATTTTGGGATCTCAAATTCTCAAAGTGTTAAAGGTAAGTAAGGTACCTTGTTAGTTCGTCTTAAATATTGCAGAAGGAAAGTACACATTCCCACTTCCCACAGTGCTGCATGTACCTGCTGTACCCGACTAATCAAAATCAAGACTACAGAGAAGAAATTATTGAGATTATCGAATTATTGATAAATTGAGATTAACTCGGTTCTCCTGTTAAGTTAAATGTCTAGTGCCAATAGGAATAACGTAACCATAAATTCGCCGGAAGTGAAACACGGCTCCACTTTAGTTTTAGTACGAATACTCCATGGGATGCGGAACAAGCAAAGATCCTGTTATGGAAAAAACCTCTCAGGAACATGCCAAGGAACAGTTGGATATTTTGACGAAAAGTCTATTGTCAGCTCTTTACACTCACCACGGTAAGTCATTCCAACATTTTTCTTGGACCATTAGTTTTAATTCTTTTGGAAAAACGAAATAACCCATTATTGATAGTGGAAACATTTTTGTACTAAGATGTACCCGAAAAGTTACCATTTTTGTAAAATATAATAAGGTGTGTCCAACAAGTATCGCTACTTACCATTTTTAAAAGCAATTTGTTAAATCTTAAATCTTAGAGCTCCGAGTGTTTGTAGCTTTCGAATTTGAATGTAAATAAGAGTTTGTATTTTTCCAAGACCAATTTTTTTACATTTTAGAAAAAAAAAATAGGTGGTTACAAAAATTATAGTTTCTGGAATTTTCATAAAATTGTAAATCATAACTTTAGATTTTTTGGAACTTACCTCCATATAGCTATGAAGTTAAAAATCATTTTTTGTATTTATTTTGTGTTCGTTTTCTTTAGCTGCTACCAAATGGTTTGATGTTGTGAAGAAAAAGACGTTCGCTAAGAAGTTTTTTGAATACTACGACAGTGACGAAGGTTTGTCTCTTAAAATATAAATTAAAATAAAAGTGAACCACCCATTGTTGCTGGGAATGGGAATTTCATTTAGTACCTATCCAAAGTACTTTAAACATAGTAAGTGTGATTTTTAATTGTATAATTTGCTATTTACTGTATATTATTTAGAAGATAATGAGTAATTACATTTACATAGTTTACTTCCAACTGCCTCCAACTCAATTTAACAAACCTTCCTTACTACAGATCTACTTTCAACAAGTTCAGACTGATATTTTAAACGTTTTAATTTTCAATTTTAGTTGCATGTGATAAAAATGTTTTATAATATGACGAAGTGATCGTGGTTGGCATTTTCTTAAATTCACTGAAAGTATGTTTGGTATATTATATTATATTATAGAGGATAATACATATTCAAGAGTGCCAATAGTTCGTATTACAAGTTGTTCAGAATACAATCCAGGGGATAGTCCAGAAAGAGAAATTATAATGCGGAAGACCCCAGCGGAACAGATTGACTTGTTCACGGGAAGCCTCATGTCCGCTCTCTACACTTATCATGGTATGGCATGAAAAAAAATTTAAAAGAAATTCTAAATAATTAATGTAGTAATTATAGCATCAATATCAATAGGCATGTCCTCTGGAGGCCAGAAATATGAATATATTAACCATATTTACGGAGAATTAATGAGCTAACGAATAACAACGCGTGCTTTGTATGTAATATGTAATCTAATTTACAAAATTATATTTTCTTTTGATTAATTTTTCATCAGCGGCAACGAAATGGTATGATAAATGGAAGAAAGCTCCTCTTAGACGGTGTAACAATGATTGGCTATTACATGGTAAATACCGAAATTTCAATTTACTTTTTAAAAAATATATTTGGCTTTGTTAGAGTTATTTTCAAAAATTATCAGCTCGCTTAAAATATTTTGCGGACAGACACAAGTTCACTCACACCAAAATAAACACGTAATCAAATTGTGAGTGACTAATCCCATTTTACTAGTTACAACTTTAAAAGTTTTTTAAATGAATTAGGAGATAAGAATAGTAATTCGGGGACTAAGAAAACGCCCAAAGAAAACGTGGATGTTGTTGCCGGGAGTCTTTTGTCGGCTTTGTACACTTATCACGGTCAGTCGTATTAAAAATTCAACTTAAAACATTTAAAATCAGAAAAAAAATTAATTGTTGTTTTATGTAATTATCTCAAACTGCTAAGCAATCATATTGTATATTTATTTTATGTTTTCTAACAATTCAGCTGCATCAAAATGGTACCATACGACGAAGGCACGCTCCTTGGGACAGAATAATTTAAGTTCTTCAAATCATCAAGGTATTATAGTAGTTTTTAATTTTGAAAATATAAATTCTTATTCTCTTGAATTTAAGTTTAACAAACAAAAATAAATGTATGTACTACATCCTACATCGAACATACTTTAGTACTCTTCAGAAATGTAGAATTGAATGCTCAGGGAAAAAGTTTTTGTATATATTTAGAAAAATATTCATTAACTTAAGTTTATGTCCTTATAATTTCTTATGACCATTCCAGCTCTTGCACGAGGGGAATATGCCGAAGTCAATAAAACAGCTAAAGAACATTTAGATGTTGTAGCTGGAAGTCTGCTCTCGGCCTTATACACATACCATGGTCAGTTTTACACTATTTTTAATATAACCTAAATAATTTTCTTTTTTTAAATTATAATGACAATTGCTATTTACTAAGCTTATTGTTTACGTAATATTTTTTGCTATTTTTTGCAGCTGCTACGAAATGGTTCGAAGTCACAAAAGATTCATCTGTGAAAAATGAGAACGCCCAAATGATGCTAATGGGATGTAAGTACATAAAAACAATAATAAGGGTTATAGTACACAACCAAACCGTGATTATAATCGATTATTCTATTTTATTCGCAACACAATCCAGATTACCCGTACTTTCGATAAAAATTGATTTCGTATAAAATAGAGCCGATTACAATCGTTGTTATAAATTTTTTTTTCATTTTTTGCAGATGTTATATTAAGAAGGGCATTAAATTTCTTTTGTTCTTTTTTTTCAAATAATAATGATACGTAATTTATTTTCGTTGAACTAGATCAGCAAAATATAGGCCAGCATCAGCAGCAAGCTTCACCGTCTACAGAAATGAGAAACTCTGCCAGAGAGCAATTGGACGCTGTCACTGGAAGTCTCGTTTCTGCACTTCATACCTATCATTGTAAGTAATTGACAATTATTAATAATTACGACATTAAATAAGTAAAGTTTTTAAATTATTGAATTTATTTTCGATGGGGCAACTAAATTATAATTGTTTTGTCATTTAGCTGCTTCTACGTGGCACGACGAGTGGAAACATTCTAAAGCGCCGAATAATCCCACTAAGGAGATGAATCCACATTACCAAACGGAAAAAGATGGTAGAATTTAAAAACATACTTAAATATTACAACTGCGTAAATAATCAGCCTGTAATTGTAGTTCCGTTTCATATGTAATCCATTCAGTATTACATGACAATTACATTATCACATTTATGATTATCATTATCTTGATTATTATTTCTTACTTACTAGCTTTATTCGTACAAGGCTTTCTCATATAAACCAAATTCAAATTGTTTAGTGGATTGGTTTGGTTAGCATGTACTATTTATCAGTACAACTATCCTATTGATAAACAGAATTAGCATTTATTGGCAATTTTAGCTATTAAGCTCTAGAATTTGCATATAAACAGGCTTTACAAATTATTTTACAGGGTCTTTTACAATTTTGAATTTTAAGAATCACTTACGTCATTGAAATAATGTGAACCTACTACTACCAAGGCCATGTTATTGTTGCTAAAGCCTTATTTCATTACAAAGCATACTTTTAGAGTAGAGATCGCAGATTCAGGACCGTTGTAGCTCATTTTTACATATCATTCCATGCTTTTGAAGAAATGCGGCATCGTTTTGGCATATTCTGTGAATTGCATTAATTTTCTACATAGTTTGGACTTTCGTAAGTTTAATTTTTCTATTAGATTCCCACATGACAGAAAAACATTCCCACGACAGTCTAATGAAGAAGACAGCTAAAGAACAATTGGATCTCGTTGCCGGAAGTCTTCTATCTGCGTTGTACACCTACCATTGTAAGAGAAAGATGGGATTATCTTTATTTATCACCTATTACAATTATATTAGTAACTTAAAAGAATCCTAAAATATTACAACTTTAAATGTTATTGAGCAGCTGCGTCCGCATGGTACGAAAATGGAAGTCGAAGCCAACCTGCTGGTGCAGCAGCTCAAAATCGTCAAAATCCTCCTCCCAATCCCATTGTCCAAGGTTAGTGAACATTACTTAAAATGATATCAAAATGTGAATATACTTTTATAAGGATCAAACCAGGATCAAACTGAAAAATATCAATATTGAAACAATTTAAAGATAAACGCAGTGCCACTGTCACTTCCGCCCGGCCGCAACCTACACGTCCAGCTCCTGCACCAGCACCACCGATGCATTTTGAAGCTCCAGGGGCCAGGAATGACAAAGAACTATGGCGTTCCCCCTCTAATTCAATGGACGATGGTACAATTAATTAATTATGCACATATTTCCTTAACTTTTCTGGTTAACTGAAATTAACTATTCCACTACAAACGACATTTAGGGAATTTTGGGGGGAAATATCCCTTTTTCCTTCCCCAGAGGTGGAATCTACCCGATACTCACTTGGGGTGCTTGCTATGTTTGAATGGACAAGTTTTCAG